>JAQMWT010000299.1:0-21392 GCA_029834535.1 Chrysophaeum taylorii
GGTCATCTACGAAGCAGGACTGTTCTTCCTCGCCTTAAACCGGGGTACACCGCGCAAGCAGTTCGTGCCGATGTGCAGAAGGCGCTGTCGTCGAATGACGCGATGAGGGAGTACCTGCAGCCACACCGGATCCGCCCACTTCGCCGTGCCGCGGGTGTGTTACGCGAAGGGGGATCTGGGGGCGAGGGCCTGTCTTCTTGACCTCCAGTTAGTAGTGGAGGTCGCACACTGGGCGGATGTTCAGTGAAGCGGAACTCGACTTCCCGCCACCCAAGGGCTTTCGGCGGCTCGGCGACGGCGCAGCCGGACGGCACGCTGCAGGTCAGCCCCGTCGGCTACGCTACAACACGAGACCAAGACGATCGACATCAACGGCTACGAATGGCGAAGAGCAAGAAGTTCCGGAAGTGGCGCGAACAGCAGGGGCACCCCCCAGGCCGCGTTCGTGGTGGACGACATGCCTTCACAGGGACCCGCCGAGGATCCGATGCTCGAGATCCGCGCCGGGCCGAGGCGCTGACCGGCGCACGCACGGCGTACGGGCATTTCAAGACGGCAGCGGTGATCCGGATCCATCCCCTCGCGGACCATCAGCCTCGGTTCGACGACCGGACCACGACCCGCTCGATCCGTTCCGCACAACCGGGAGTCTGCACCCTCGGATGCCGGGAAAGGCCATCGAGAACGGCCCTTTACCGGCACATCGCGACGGTTGCCGAAACCGGTAGCTCCCGAGCCCGGCCCACGGCGAACACCACCGCGGTCCACGTCCCCGGTCGCCGCCACGGCGGGATGGAAGAGCCAGGTGATCACCAGCTGCGCGCCTCCGTGCTCGCGGGGTGGCCCAGACCACGTACGACACGATGAACACAGCAGCGGCAACGTTCACACGAACGCGCCGCCGAACAGCACCGCGGCGATCCGGAGAGACGAGAAGCCCGCCCGCGTTCCGCACGATGATCTCCACCGGACCCGCCCGCTCCCACAGCCGCCGGCAGCGTCGACGCGGCGACGCCGAGGCCGCCGATCAGCAGAGATGCAGGACGCGGCGAGTCGCCCAGCGGATCGCGGTCGGTCGGTCATACGAGTCGAAAACGATGTCAGCTGAGGCGATCCGCGTCCCGTTCTCCCACGTCAAGGCCAAGCCCGACAAGGAACCGACACCCCCCGATTCGGCGACTACCACCCGGACGGCCAGCGCGTCCGACGCTTGGATCGAGTGGGTCATCGGTTATCTCCACACTGTCGTCGTCGTCGGACTCGGTGCGGATCTCGGAGCTCGAGAAGGAGGTGTCGAAACTCCGGAGCACGGTCGACAAGCTCACGGCGGCCAAGACGGCTCAGCACTCTCGCTCTGTCACCGCCGAACGCGAGACGAAAGAAGCCCACGCCGACGCCTTCGCCGCGGAAATGGCGGCCGCCAGGCAGACGCGGCGCGTCTCGAGGCCAAGTGGAACGACGAGGTCCGGGATGCCGCACGTCGGGAGGCACGGCTCCAGGTCCGCATCGAACGCCACCAGGCCTCCAATGAGAAGCAGCGCGACCGCGATGCCGCGAGGCTGCAGCGAGCCATCGACGAGCTCAACGCGACCAAGGCCCAGTCGAACGAGGCGGCGAGACAGGCTGCGGCGGCGGCCGAGTTTCGGGAGAGGAACCGCTGAAGAAATCGGACCCTCGGGCCATGCGACAACTCAAGAACAATTACGCCGCCCTCAACCAGGAAGCGAAGCAAATGGAGATAAAGCTCGCGGCTGCCGAGGACCGCGTCCAGGCCCGGGAGGAGGAGATCGAGCGGCTGCGCGGAGCGGGTCGCGGTCCTCGAGAAGCAGAACGCCGAAGTGTGGGTACCGCGGAAGCCGTCCGGCAAGGGATCCGGCAAGGGCACTCCGTGGGACTCGAAGCTCAGGGTGCTGTGTATGAAACTGCTCGCCTCGCGGGTGCGCCTGCGGAAATCCCCGAGGTCCTGGTCTCGGTCGTCGAGGCGGTCGTTGGCCGGAGCGAGTGCGCGACATGGAGCTCCCGTCCGCACGCTTCATTCGCGACCTGCGCTCCGAGATGGGTGTCCTTCACGAGGCCGCCGTCGCCCTCGCCGTGGGATACGGTGACGTCGTCGACGCGGCGACGGACGCGTCGCCGCTCGACGGCAAGGAGATCGCGACTACCCAACTTCGCGTCACACGCGGCGGCGTGATGGAGAACTGGACGCTGGGCGCGAGCGAGATCTCCGACCAGAGCGCGCCTGGCGAGGCCAAGGCGATCAACGATCGGTTTGGTGACCTGAATCGAGCGCTCCAGCTCGTTAATCAAGTTTACCAGGAGCTCTACGGAGCCGACGCTGCTGCGGAGGCGCTCCCGGCCGGGCAGCCGCCGGCGTGCAGAATCTCGCCGCCGGGCCATCGTTACCGACAACGCCTCCGCCGCCATCGCATCGGTCCGCGAGCTCCAGGAGCATGTCCTCGCGGCGGTGCAGAAGGAGATCGGGGAAGAGCTGTGGAATTTGATGACGCAAGACGAGCGCGACGCGAAGACTCGTGTCTTTCACGGGAACTGCCAGCGACATCTCGGTACGTCGTGCCGTCCCACCAGCAATTTGTTGAGCAGGCAACACATGGCTCGACGGCGGCGCCGCCGAGGAGGCCAAGATGCTCGACACGCTGCTGAAGGATAGCATCGAGAGCTCGGAGGCGAAGCACCTGCGCCTCACCGGCGAGTTGAACAAGGTCATTCATGCCTTGTCCAAGTGTACGGCGAGGGCGTGGATCGCTACGGGAAGGGCTTCGGGACCCCTCTCCGGGCATTCCTCGAGGAGAAGCACCGTCGGAGCTCTACCTCACGCTCGGCCGCACGGACAAGGGGACGCGGCAGGACGCGTGCACCAACGCGGCCTGGGTCATCTTCCACAACCTCCCGTTTCTCGTCGAGTTCCTCGAGAACGCGAGCTACGCGCCGCAGAACATCCTCAGGAACAACCTCTTCTCGACCTTGTCCTCGCAGGAGGTCGCCGGAGCCATTCGAGCCCGAGCGATCATCGACGACAAGCTCACGGTGCCTTTCCGATTTTTCGCCGCATCGGACGCCCTCGAGGGTTGGTCGGTTCTCGACATGGCGGGCGTTCTCGAGCGAGTGCATGCCTTCTTCCAAGTCTGCCAGGATAATCCACAACTCGTTGCGACCGCCGGTTACGAGGCCTTCGACACTGAGATCGCCACCTACGCCCAGTTCCTCGAGACGCGGGCCGGGTCGGCGAAGCTGTCCGTCGACGGCCAGTCCACGATCCGCGACGTCGCGGCCGTTCGGGCGCGGCTCCACACTCCGACTGACACCAATGATCCAGAGGCCAAGACCATGCTCGACGCGCTCCGGGCCTGGGGCCGCGGCATGCGCCGCACGTTCGAGGGGGGGCAGTCTATGCGCTACGTCGGCGACGGCGACCTCGCGGCGGTCAACCAGACGTCGGAGCTCCGGAGGGCCTTCGACGGCGCGCGGCGGAACTCGAACGAGGTCGAAGGCGAGTTTGGCGTATTGAAGTATTACAACGCCTCCTCCGTCAACATGAGCGTCGTGAACTGCGTCGGGGTCGTCGCGTGCCAACGGGACCACATGTTCGACCGGGCCGCCACGAGTTTTACGACCAAGCGCCGGCGACGCGTCGCCGACGAGGTCGCTGGTCGAACGACGACGAAGGCTCGAATGCGCGATCGAGTTGGTGGAGGACGTCTCGCCACGCTCGGCGACGACTTTCGAGGAGTGTTGATGGAGGCGGCTCGTCGTGGTCGGCAGAACCACAAGGAGCAGGCTGCCGCGCGCGCGGAGGCGGCGAAGGAGCACCATCGCCGTCGCGCCGCCGCGTTCGTCGAGAAGGCCCTCGAGCGCCAGGTGAACGACTACGCCAAGGCCCAGGAGGCCATGAAAGTCAAGCCTGTCGTCGACGAGCAGGCCCTCGTCGGGAGGACCCTGCTCTCGACGGTCAAGAAGCGACTTGATGCGGCACTTAAGCAGATCTCGAGCGACGCTGCGCGGTCGAAGGTCCTCAAGGAGAACATCGACAGGTACGTCGTCGGCATGGGCATGGGCGACCTCAAACCCAAGTCCTACACCTCGGGCAAGGACCCGACGATCGGCTCGGCCGGTTCCAAGGCCAACATCGAATTCCTCACCGCGCACCTCGAGTACGTCTACGAGCAGATCAAGACCAACTCCCGCGAGTTGGTCGCCGAGGCGGTAGTCCCGGGCGAGCGCCGACGGCAGCTGCCAGTGCTCGGGACCGCGACGGCCCAGCGTCTCGAACTCGACGCGAGGCGGCACTTGAGCGTTGACGAGCTCAAGGCCAAGGTTGAGGAGTGCCGCGCCTTTCGCCATCCGAGGAAGCGGACGCGGACAACGAGTGGCCGCTCGAAGCTACCGACGATTGACGAGGCGTTGGTCGGGTCACGCGTCGAGGTTCTCTGGGAGTTGTCGGGGCACCCGGGCTGCTACTGGATGCCCGGCACCATCGAGGCGGTATCCGACGAGAACTCCAAGGACGGTCGCAAGAAACTCGGGCTGGGTTGGATCTTCGTTTCCTATGACGACGGTTTCATCGGGTGGCTCCTCGCGAACCGCCCCACCTTCTTCAACGGCTCCAAGCCGGCTTCCTGGCGCTTCGTGTCCGAGGACAACGAATACGACGACGACGACGACGAGGAGGAGGAGGAGGACGCGATGGACGTCGACGACGACGACTACGCATAGCTGCGTTCGCGGGCCCCGACGCCGGTCTCCCGAGGACGCCCGGAAAGACGAGGACACTAGAACTGGCCCCAGCGAACAAAAGGCGCCGTCTAAACGCCCACACGACCCTCATTGGGCCTACGGACATTCCCGATGCGCCGGTTGTTGTATTTGGAGCCGATGGCGTCGTGCAGAGTAGAGCCACCTAGGCCCCCGCCTCCACCGCGGCGCCAAAATACCTCACTCCCAAGTAGATTCGCCAAATCGGCAGCTACGGACTTCGTTCCAAGATAAAATCGGCACCATTTTGGGTCAACTTGGCGACGGACAAAAAAGCCCGCCAATCCTTGGGGATTTTCGGCCCCGGCGCGGGACCCCCGAGTTCCTTATCCGACCCTATTTAAAGGTCGACAAGTGCAGGCCAGTAAGTTCACCTAGTCCCAATCTCTAACCCCAGTAAGTTCACCTAATCCTAGTAAGTTTCATATAAGTTCACACTGGTCAGTAAGTTCACCTAGTCCAAATCTCTAACCCCAGTAAGTTCACCTGGTCCAGTAAGTTTCATATAAGTTCACCTGGTCAGTAAGTTCACCTAGCTCACACCCACTCCTTCGAGCTCGTCGCTCTCGCCTCCGCCAATCTAAGGCGCTTCGATCCGCACACGCCGCTAACCTTTGAGTTTACTCTAAAACCCCCAGTAAGTTCACCTGGTCCCAGAAAGTTCACCTGGTCACTCAGTTCACCTAGTCCCAATCTCAAACCCCAGTAAGTTCACCTGGCCCAGCAAGTTAACCTATATTGCGCGTGTAGACGCCGGGAGGGGGCTTATAGGTATTGCGCAGCACGTGTGGGGTAGGGTGGAGTCGTCGACTCAGAAGAGCATATCCTCCGGGTTGCCAATCGACAGAGAGCCACGTAGAGCTGGACGTGGCAGAAGACGGGCTTGGGCAAGAGGACGCCGACATTGCGGGGCGTCTGCCTCTGGCTCTTGTTGATCGTTTGGCGTCGGTGGGGCTTGAGGGATACAGGTTGGAGGAGCCTCGGTGACACGACACGATCGATCATGTATCTGGTACCGTTGCAGTGGCCGTGCGACGGGTCGAGGTTGCGAAGACTTTAAGCTCGCGATCAAAGTCAGCATGCCGTTGATTGTCAGGGAGTTGAAAACTCGACTGTAAAGAGCGAGGCGTCGGCTTCCGCCCCAACCTAGTCAGCCGAAAGAACTCCGACGCCTCGTCTTCGGGAAAAAAAGGCCGCGGTCATGCGCGCGTTGTCAGCATCGACAACATCGTTTCGACGGGGCGTGAGAATGGCGCGCTGAAAGAGCCGCCGCGGGTCGTGGAAATAGTCTGCGAGGTCGCGTAGACGGCTTGGAGGATCAATGCCTGGCTCGCGGGCCTACCTGATCCTTACCCTAACTCGGGGGACAAACAGGACGTCACCCTTCGTTGCACATACGTCCGGCGGCAGCATGCGTACGACCTACGGGCGGGGCCCGTCCTCTCTTCGCCTGCCCCACGCCTCGGCGATGACCCCGACTAGGTCCCGCGTACTTATCTCCGCCCGTCAGGCACATCCCTCATACCCCACAAACCTACCCACATCCTTCATGCTCCCCACACACACCCCCCCTCTTAGGGTAAGGATCAGGATCAGGTAGGCGCGAGAGTAAGGATCAGGTAGGCGCGAGAGCCAGACAGTGATCCTCCAAGCCGTCTACGGCGACCTCGCAGACTATTTCCACGACCCGCGGCGGCTCTTTCAGCGCGCCATTCTCACGCCCCGTCGAAACGATGCTGTCGATGCTGACAACGCGCGCATGACCGCGGCCTTTTTTTCCCGGAGACGAGGCGTCGGAGTTCTTTTCGGCTGACTAGGCTGGGTCGGAAGACGACGCCTCGCTCTTTACAGTAGAGTTTTCAACTCCCTGACAACCAACGGGATGCTGACTTTGAGCGCGAGCTTAAGGTCTTCGAAACCTCGACCCGTCGCACGGCCACTGCAACGGTACCAGATACATGATCGATCTTGTCGTTGTCACCGAGGCTCCTCCAACCTGTATCCCTTAAGGCCCGCCTACGCCAAACGATCAACAAGAGCCAGGGCCAGACGCCCCGCGAGGTCGGCGTCCTCTTGCCCAAGCCCGTCTTCTGCCACGTCCAGCTCTACGTGGCTCTCTGTCGATCGGCAACCCCGAGGATATGCTCTTCTGAGTCGACGACCCCACCCTACCCCACACGTGCTGCGCAATACCGATAAGCCCCCTCCCGGCGTCTACACGCGCAATATAGGTTAACTTACTGGGCCAGGTGAACTTACTGGGGTTTGAGATTGGGACTAGGTGAACTGAGTGACCAGGTGAACTTACTGGGACCAGGTGAACTTACTGGGGGTTTTAGAGTAAACTCAAAGGTTGGCGGCGCGTGCGGATCAAAGCAGCTTAGATTGGCGGAGGCGAGAGCGACGAGCTCAAAGGAGTTGGTGTGAGCTAGGTGAACTTACTGACCAGGTGAACTTATATGAAACTTACTGGGACCAGGTGAACTTACTGGGGCTAGAGATTGGGAGTAGGTGAACTTACTGGCCTGCACTTGTTTAAAGACAAACAGACAGACAGACAAACAGACTCCACGTGACCTGAGCGATTTGCGCTCTGCGATCGACGAGGGCTCCATCAAAGACCTCATTATATCGCCGTGCTCGTGCATTCGCACCATTCCCGCCCAATTCCGCGAGGCATGGGCATGTGCAATGGCCGAGGTGTGTTCGTGGTTTGAAGACGCCACTTCCGATCACGCTCGTGACCGTGCCCTCCTTTGGTACATGAGCCTTCACAGCCTACTTCTTCGGCGAGCACCACGAGGCGGCGCCCGTCGGCCCGACGTGCTCACTGACCGCTTTGCAGCCTTCGCCGCTGGGCGTTACGACCTCCTCATTGACGGCTACCTCCAAGACGTGACTCGCGTGCGCTCCCATGTACGCTCACGGGCAGCCCCCGACGATGACGCGGACGCACTTCGTGCATTGCGACTCGCTGAATCTGGCGACCTCTCTCGGGCATGCCGTATTCTCACCAGCCTGGGCATCGCCGAACCATGCCACCCAGATGTCATGCGCCAACTCGTGTCCCAACATCCTGCTCGCAAGGAGGACCTTCACACTTTCCCCAACCACCCGCAAGGGCTCGCCACACTCTCGGTCGCCCTGCGTGAAACTTACCGCACGCTCCGGCCGAAGGCTGGTGTGGGCCCCGACCAGTGCCGCAGTGAATTCCTCTCCGTTTTCGCTCAGCCCTTCCCGAGCAACGTCAAGGCACGCTCGGCGATGGACAAAATCGACAACCTTGAAACCTTGTTCGTTCGTGGAGCTCTTCCTGGTAGAGAACCGAAACGTAAAGTGGGCCAAATAAGCTGCCCTTACTATTCGGCCAACTTCCACTTTGGTAATCCGGTAGAGAACGAGTCTTAGCAAATTTTGCAACTTTGGTGGAGAATTAGTCTAGGGCCCCGCCGCTGTCGAAGTCGACGAGCCCTCCAGTTTCGACACGCGCGCGTCCATGGCGCTCATGGAGGCGTTGATGTCTTCGAGGAGGGCCACGATGTTCTGGGGGTTGACGTCAGAGGCAACTGGCAAGGTCTCCGGGGGTGTCCCAGTGGGGTCGGAGGGGGGAGTGCGCTGCCCATTACTGGTGGCCGATGGAATAGGTGGAGCTGAAGAGCCCGAGGACGCGGCTGTGTAGTCGGCAGCTCCAAACACAGTCGGGCTCGCGCCCAACTGGACGAGCCCGAGCTTCATCATGTTGAGCTCGTTCTCGACCTTGTCGAGACGGTTGTCGACCTTGTCGAGACCTTGCTTGAGCTCGTTCTCGACCTTGTCGAGACGGTTGTCGACCTTGTCGAGACCTTGCTTGAGATCGTTCTTGAGCTCGTTCTCGACCTTGTCGAGACGGTTGTCGACCTTGTCGAGACCTCGCTTGAGATCGTTCTTGAGCTCGTTCTCGACCTTGTCGAGACGGTTGTCGACCTTGTCGAGACCTTGCTTGAGATCGTTCTTGAGCTCCTTGTAAGCGGCGAAACCAGCACCTATGGTGCCGATCACAGTTGTTGCGCCTAGTGTAGCGACATCCCAGTTGACAGCCGCGCGTTTTGGGGCCGATATAGGCCCTGGCGCGGACGTCGACGCCAGCTTGAAGTCCTGCTTCACAAAGCTTCGAACAACGACGAGCGTTCTGGTCGCGCTGAGGAGGGAGCGCATCTCGTCTACCGAACCTAAAAAGCCGGTCTTTAAAGGTCGACAAGTGCAGGCCAGTTAGTTCACCTAGTCCCAATCTCTAACCCCAGTAAGTTCACCTAATCCTAGTAAGTTTCATATAAGTTCACCTGGTCAGTAAGTTCACCTAGTCCAAATCTCTAACCCCAGTAAGTTCACCTGGTCCAGTAAGTTTCATATAAGTTCACCTGGTCAGTAAGTTCACCTAGCTCACACCCACTCCTTTAAGCTCGTCGCTCTCGCCTCCGCCAATCTAAGGCGCTTCGATCCGCACACGCCGCTAACCTTTGAGTTTACTTTAAAACCCCCAGTAAGTTCACCTGGTCCCAGTAAGTTCACCTGGTCACTCAGATCACCTAGTCCTAATCTCAAACCCCAGTAAGTTCACCTGGCCCAGTAAGTTAACCTATAGTGCGTGTGTAGACGCCGGGAGGGGGCTTATAGGTATTGCGCAGCACGTGTGGGGTAGGGTGGAGTCGTCGACTCAGAAGAGCATATCCTCCGGGTTGCCGATCGACAGAGAGCCACGTAGAGCTGGACGTGGCAGAAGACGGGCTTGGGCAAGAGGACGCCGACATTGCGGGGCGTCTGCCTCTGGCTCTTGTTGATCGTTTGGCGTCGGTGGGGCTTGAGGGATACAGGTTGGAGGAGCCTCGGTGACACGACACGATCGATCATGTATCTGGTACCGTTGCAGTGGCCGTGCGACGGGTCGAGGTTGCGAAGACTTTAAGCTCGCGATCAAAGTCAGCATGCCGTTGATTGTCAGGGAGTTGAAAACTCGACTGTAAAGAGCGAGGCGTCGGCTTCCGCCCCAACCTAGTCAGCCGAAAGAACTCCGACGCCTCGTCTTCGGGAAAAAAAGGCCGCGGTCATGCGCGCGTTGTCAGCATCGACAACATCGTTTCGACGGGGCGTGAGAATGGCGCGCTGAAAGAGCCGCCGCGGGTCGTGGAAATAGTCTGCGAGGTCGCGTAGACGGCTTGGAGGATCAATGCCTGGCTCGCGGGCCTACCTGATCCTTACCCTAACTCGGGGGACAAACAGGACGTCACCCTTCGTTGCACATACGTCCAGCGGTGTGGCGGTAATAACCATTCCCCCCCCCACTTATGTGCCTGTTACCTGCCTGTTACCTTGAATTTGGCGGTGTCATGCTTGACAGCCACACCTGCTTCTCCAAGGATACTCCTGTACCGAGAACCTGTGTTGCTCTTGCCGATCTAGCATATCTTGCTGGATCACCCATTGGAATCTATCGATTCTTGTTGTTTCCTTGAAATTACCCTCAATTAAATGTTCGACAGCATGGCGGGAGCGGAGTGTGAGCGCTTGGTTGGACGTGTGGTGGAACCACCCGTGGTTCAGGACCGTTGAGCGGTCACGTTGTGACCGACGGTTAGGCGAAGAGGGGCGGGTGAGCTGAGTTTCCACCACAGGTGGTCTCAGAAACGGGAACTGATAGTTTCCGGGGTTGTTGTTACGCGAATCCCGGACTGTCAGTCTCCCGCGCCCGGCGGCGAATCGGTGTTCAGGCTTTGAGCGAGTGTAGAGCCGACGTGTTTGTGGGTGCGGTTCCGGCGAATCGAGGGTGTCACTCCGATACGCGAAGCGGAACAAGCGTTCGGCGTGTTCGAACGTGAGCGGACGTTGTCGTGAGTCTCGAAAAAAAAAACAATCGCCTGGGGAGCGGGGAGTAAGCCATCGCTCCCAGAACGGCAGACCGGGGAGGACAACCATATCCTCAAAACAACCGAGAAAAAAAAAAAAGAGTTCGCCTGGGGGAAACAGCCATCTCCCAGAACAGGTAGTTCGGGGAGGACGACCATATCCTCTAGCCAACCGGCTCAAGCGCGCAGTCAAGCAGTAGCCGGCAAATTGCTGCTTTGACGACAAAAAAAAAAAAAAAAAAAAAAAAAAAACAAAATTAGATGACGGCTCCGTGGTTTCGGGACGCCCAGGCACGCCTGCGGCGAGTCATCACCCCAGTGATGGAGTCATCCCTCCGAAGACGGCTAGATGTCGGGACGGGTGGCGAACGAGTGGAGATACCAGTGGAGAGTGCGGCGGATACGGCTGTCCGGCCAGAAGTGCGCACTCCAGAAAGTGAAGAAGTGGGGACCATGACAGCCCCAGAACCTATGCCTGCAACGGTAGTCTGGGGCGAGCCAACGCCTATGCCCGTGCACGTACGAGAAGACGAGACGATCCGTACGGAACGACTACGGTCCGACCCAGAAACTCCAGCTGCAATCCGGGAGCCGGTGACTCGAGCACCGCCGGCCCCACCTTACTCTGCGATTGCTGGAGAATAAAAGATAGAGGGGGATCCCGCGCTTATGCGCACCCTCCTCGAAAAAGTTGAAGAATATCGCTCTAAGATCCACTATCTCGAAGGGACGATGGAATACGAGCGATAAGAGTCTCGGATCTTGGCCCCGGACCAAACGCTAGACCAGACGTTCCAACTTGCCTTGCAATTGGACGCGATGCCAGAGGTGGGGACGTCCAGCGACAAGCATGAAGATCCAAAAAAGACCAAAGTCCCAAAAGACAAGCCCCACCGTACGCGTAAGGAATGCCATCCTTATGTGCTGGAGCTTGTCTGTGACGCGCCACTGATGAGAGGTCAGGCCTACCGCCCTTATCGCTCGCTCTACCCTGATTTGCGTGTGATACCAAACTCTTTGTCGTCATATTGCTTCCACGAGCCGAACGAAGTTTACGTGGCTGTGGAGCATGTTGGCACAGGACCTATTGGACTCGACCCTGAGGTACCCATGATCGAGGGAGAGATCATACCACATAAAGGTTGCGTCAAAGTACAGCTGGAAGCCGCTGAAGAGGATACAAGAGTCTGTTTTGCGACTGCTTCAGCTGACGAAGACGAGACGGAAGTCGAGGAGGAGGTCTTAGCTGTGAGACCCCCTCCTGAACCTCCTCCAGAAGAAGGAACAAAAAAAATGTCGAAGGAAGAAGCCACGACTCAGGAGCTGATTGATAGGCGTGCTTCTTTGGTTTGGATTCCAATCACCTATATCAGCGTCGTCGTTTATTTCGCCGGCGCTGGTGGATCGAGTTTGGGGATCCAACGATGCAATGAGATCTATGGAACCTCTTTTCGCATTGTGTTGGCTTTGGACTCATGTCCACAAGCGCGAGCTGTTTTCCAGCTCAACTTTCCTAAGATCCCGTACGTGCTTCATGACCTGGGGAAATCTCATCGTCGTACGTACGATGTGGTCTTGTCATACCTACATAAGGATCATTGGAGACATTCGTACTTCCACGCCAGTCCTCCTTGTATTTATGGCTCGACCGCGAACCTGCACTACAGGGACGCGCGCAAGGGTGCTGCCATCACTTCGTGGGTTCTGCGTCATTTCCGCAATGCACCTCACGTGATTGGACGATGGACGTTAGAGCAGGAGCCATCCGTGATTCCTTTATCCATCACAAGTTCTACATTCCGCGTGTGGTTGACTTTTACAGTATCACCCCGGAATTGCTGTGTTCGCGCACGCGCCTACTTGGCAGCAATGTGCGCTTGTCATTGCCACTACTGACGCGAGTGCCACCCAATTTGCAGGACCGTTTCGGGCCAGCGTTGGGCTTTCCGAGTGGTCACCCTCTGATTGTGGTGAACAGTTTTTCATCTACGCGACCAGCCATCGGCCCCACTTTCACGGTGACGCGCAATAAGTTGCAGATGGGCCCTCACTTTTCCAATGTGCGACCACTGTCCGTGGAAATGCATCAGGAGATCATGACCGTCCCCACGACGTGGAAATGGGGTAGCATTTCGCAATCAGCGGCTATGAAGATGCTGGGGAGCATGGTACCTCCTGCGACTATGATGCGCATCGCACTCGCAGTGCATAATTCATTTGATCCCGTGATTCGCAATCAGGGTCAACTACGGAATATCACTACCGCGACGATGGCCAATCCCGATTACCGTCTTCTACGGTTTTCGTTTTTTGCTATCGACTCGCGTATTCCCACGCTCGACCCTGACACCCGATGTGTGTCATGGATCCATCAAGACGACTTCTACTCCAGCCAAACTTCAAACGTCACCGCTGTTCCCACCGCCACCCCACCACCACCGTTCGTTCTATCGCCTGGGACGGCTCAATCTTTTTCAGGGGGCACCGTCGCCACTGCTGTGATGCAGAGCAACCAAGTCTCTACGACCGCTGAAGAGGACGGCACATTGAAGGAGCGACCAGCGTATTTCAAGACGTACGCAGTTCCGTGGGCGGACGCGCCTAACGACGAACATGGTTATCCTGTACCAGTGGTGCCTCCTCATTTAGCTGATCAAGAGAGCATGCAAGTCATCCCTCCGACCGTCGCGCAGGTCGAAGAGGTGATGGCTGCGCTGGGCATTACAGACCATCCCGCTTTAAATGAGGATGAAAAACGGATGATGCGACATTTGCTTTCCTACTCGTGGGCATTTTTTGATGACGTGATGAGACCCGTTGATTCGCCTGAGGTCACCCTCCGGTTCAAAGAGGACAATCCGAACCCGATTAAGTTGTCGCCGTATCGGTTGTCAAAGGAGAAGATCGAGTGCTTGAGACTTCAAATCGAGGAATGGAGTCGAGACGGAGTTATCCGTCCCGCACACTCTCCTTGGGGTTTTCCTATCCTGATGCTGCCTAAGAAAGGGGCTGAGCCAGGCACTTCCAACGCTTACAGAGCGGCTGTCGACCTGCGGCGCCTCAACAAATTGCTCAAGGATGACAGTTGGCCGAGCGTGAGCATGACTGACGCGTTGATGTTTCTCACCGACAAGTTTCGTCGTTCTAGCATGGACATCCGATGGGGTTACCACAATTTGCGATTGTCAGCGGAAGCGCAGGATGTAGTGACCTTCACTAGTCCTTTGGGAGCATTCAGTTATATGCGTTTACCTTTGGGAGTCAAGCCTGCTGGCAGCCTGTTCTGCAAGCAACTCAACACCGATCTGTCGAAGTGGTTGTACCGTGACCTAGTGGCTTATATCGACGACATTTTGGCTGGGCATGCAGACACTAAGAGTCATTTGCAATGCCTTGTTCAAGTCATTCCCCACTTGGCGTCGAGAGGGTATAGCGGCAAGGTTAAGAAGATCCACTTCATGAAGGAGGTCATTGAATTCTTGGGGCATTTGTCTACCCCGAATGGACTTCTCCCGTCACCAAGATCGACGGAGGCCATCCGGCATATGCCAATCCCTGGTACTTTGTCAGATGCTGATCCCAAAAAGCAAGTCCGCTCCTTCCTTGGGATGGGGAGTTTTTGTCGTCGTTATGTGCGCAATTTCGCGCGAGTCGCGGAGCCGTTAAGACAGTTGACTTTGCCAGATGTTAAGTTCGAGTGGACGAAAGAGTGTCAAGAGGCCTGGGATGCCATCATCGAAGCTATTGTTACTAAGGGCATTTACCATCCGGACTACTCATTGCCGTTCTACATTCGGACAGATGCATCTGCGCATGGATTAGGCGCTTACTTGTTTCAGAAAGTGCCAGTCGTTGGTGACGATGGAAAAGAACGGGTGGAGGAGAGAGTTATCGAGTACTGGAGTCGAACTGTGCCTAAGTCGATGAGGAAGTATGATCCTCGGCGCTTGGAACTCCTCGCAGTACTCTCTGCTCTCGAAAATTTCCGATTTTATATCGAAGGTCATCAGACAAAGTTAGAGACGGATCATCGTAACTTAACGTTTCTGCGGGATTCGAATCATACGTCTGGACAGTTAGCACGATGGGCTAGGCGGCTTGCTGCGTTCGACCGGGAGCTCGGATACAAACCTGGAAGCTCCCCGGGCATGCGCATCCCTGATTGCCTGTCGCGCAATCCAATCGACAAGTTAATCGAGCAGGACGAAGACGGAGAACCGATCAATGAAGCGTATCTGATCTTCCAGGAGATCCCCACCGATGTTCCGGGCACAGCGTGCTTCACCTTCTCATCAGTGACGATGTCTCTGTTGTTAGACAGGGAGTATACTGCAGCTCTAGCAGCAGTTAGTACGCGTCGGAGCGCGCCGCCGCCTCAATTTGCGTACGAAGCCGATCCGGTAGACCCCGTTGAACGGCTCCCTTTTGCTGATCAAGCTGAGGATGAGATCACTCTCGAGGAGATAGCTAAAGAACAGATTGAAGACAAGACTTGCACGCAGATCCGTCAGAGCCTCGATTCGGAGCAGAAGGATCCACGCGATAAGCCACCCCTGCCGTACGAGATCGAAGACAACGTCTTGTACAAGGTTGACGAGTCAGAATCTCGACGTCTGATTGTGGTCCCACAGTCGATGCAGGAGCGTGTGATCACCATGCACCATCGAGGGCTGTTCGGAGGCCATGTGGGACGAGATTCGACAGCGAGCCAGATTTTGGAGCGATACTGGTGGCCCAACGTCATATCGTCGGTCACCGACTTCATCAAGGCCTGCATCATCTGTCAGAAAGTTCGATCCACTGTGCCGAAGCGCTATGGCCTCCTTTGCCAACCGAATCGCATTTGTGATTGCTATGTCCTAGGAATGGATCTCTTTGGACCACTGAGAGGAGCCGACTTGCACACGTATATCCTCGCGATGTACGATGCTGCGTCGCATTTTCTCAAGCTGGCGTTGATAAATACCAAGCATGACTACGCGATCTTGAATGCATTTGTTGACAAGATTGTCCTCGAGGATGTCTCCCGCGGTGTATAGTTACGGATAATGGTAGTGAGTTCGCGAACAAGTTGTTCCGGACGTTCGTTCGTCAATTCAACGTTCGATACCGCACGACCATTCCTTATCACCCACAGAGTAATCATACTGAGCGAGTCAATCGGTTCATCAAGGCCTTCCTCCGGGCCGCGATGGATGAGCAGCGCCAAACGGACTGGTCTATTTTTGTCCAGTACGTGGCTTTCATGTACAACCGGATGTATATCCCCGGAACGAAGATCTCGCCGTTTATGATGCGTACCGGCAAGCAACCCCTGTTACCGCCTGATTACAACATCTTGGGCGAACAGCGTGGTCTGCCTCAATCGCGTCAACAGATCCTGACGGACTTTAAGCACAAGTTTGAATTTTACAGTCAACTCGTCGCTCGGGCACATCAAAAGGCCCAGGAGATTCAGAAGATCAACTACGACGCCCATCAGATCGACATCCAGTTCTCTCCTGGCGATTATGTCTTGCGTTTTGTGCCTAAGACGCGTCACAAGTTGCGGCCTATTTGGCGTGGCCCATATATTGTTACCAAGAAGAAGTCTCCAGTCGTTTACGAAATTAAAGACGTGCACGACGACAATGCCGAACCCGTTGTGGTATCCGTGCAGCAGATTGTGCCTTTGAAAGTGCCGATAATCGACACCTCTTCGGCCCCCCTGCACACGCCTTCAGACCGCGACCGCTTTAAGCACGGCAAATTTGTCATTTTTCGGGTCAAAGCACGAGGTAATGCGTGGAAGAAACGTATCTATGTTGCCGAGGTCTATGAAGACTATGATCACGACAATGATACTGTGGCATTACACTATTATACTGATCTAGGTTCACGCGATGACCCCCGTGTTTTCGACCCTACCAAGCCTCTAACTGAGCGACAGCTCAGACCAGAATACAAAGATCGTGACGGATGCAGTTTCACTCGTTTTCGAGCGAACATGGATGGCTGTGAGCCTTGTGTCAACGATTTCCACCCTGACGAGATCGATACCCTTGTCACTAACTTCAGCCTCCACAGCAACAAAGTCCCTACGGACATCGCTGAACGCGCTTATCGTCTCATTC
This sequence comes from Chrysophaeum taylorii, assembly GCA_029834535.1. NCBI lineage: Eukaryota > Pelagophyceae > Pelagomonadales > Pelagomonadaceae > Chrysophaeum > Chrysophaeum taylorii. Next base: position 16,763 of record JAQMWT010000299.1, read on the forward strand.
GTGAGCGCGACCTTCGTCACCCTTGAAGTCGAGGACGACTTCACCTTAAGTAGGGGGCTCCTGTGGCGGTAATAACCATTTCCCCCCCCACTTATGTGCCTGTTACCTGCCTGTTACCTTGAATTTGGCGGTGTCATGCTTGACACCCACACCTGCTTCTCCAAGGATACTCCTGTACCGAGAACCTGTGTTGCTCTTGCCGATCTAGCATATCTTGCTGGATCACCCATTGGAATCTATCGATTCTTGTTGTTTCCTTGAAATTACCCTCTTTTGAATGTTCGACAGCATGGCGTGAGCGGAGTGTGAGCGCTTGGTTGGACGTGTGGTGGAACCACCCGTGGTTCAGGACCGTTGAGCGGTCACGTTGTGACCGACGGTTAGGCGAAGAGGGGCGGGTGAGCTGAGTTTCCACCACAGGTGGTCTCAGAAACGGGAACTGATAGTTTCCGGGGTTGTTACGCGAATCCCGGACTGTCAGTCTCCCGCGCCCGGCGGCGAATCGGTGTTCAGGCTTTGAGCGAGTGCAGAGCCGACGTGTTTGTGGGTGCGGTTCCGGCGAATCGAGGGTGTCACTCCGATACGCGAAGCGGAACAAGCGTTCGGCGTGTTCGAACGTGAGCGGACGTTGTCGTGAGTCTCGAAAAAAAAAACAATCGCCTGGGGAGCTGGGAGTAAGCCATCGCTCCCAGAACGGCAGACCGGGGAGGACAACCATATCCTCAAGACAACCCCACCCAAAAAAAAAAAGAGTTCGCCTGGGGGAGACAGCCATCTCCCAGAACAGGTAGGCCGGGGAGGACGACCATATCCTCTAGTCAACCGGCTCAAGCGCGCAGTCAAGCAGTAGCCGGCAAATTGCTGCTTTGACGACAAAAAAAAAAAAAAACAAAATTAGATGACGGCTCCGTGGTTTCGGGACGCCCAGGCACGCCTGCGGCGAGTCATCACCCCAGTGATGGAGTCATCCCTCCAAAGACGGCTAGATGTCGGGACGGGTGGCGAACGAGTGGAGATACCAGTGGAGAGTGCGGCGGATACGGCTGTCCGGCCAGAAGTGCGCACTCCAGAAAGTGAAGAAGTGGGGACCAGGACAGCCCCAGATCCATGCCTGCAACGGTAGTCGGGGGCGAGCCAACGCCTATGCCCGTGCACGTACGAGAAGACGAGACGATCCGTACGGAACGACTACGGTCCGACCCAGAAACTCCAGCTGCAATCCGGGAGCCGGTGACTCGAGCACCGCCGGCCCCACCTTACTCTGCGATTGCTGGAGAAGAAAAGATAGAGGGGGATCCCGCGCTTATGCGCACCCTTCTCGAAAAAGTTGAAGAATCTTCTTAACTACTAATCGACAGATGCTTGTTTGTTTGTCTGTCTGTTTGTCTGTCTTTAAATGTCGACTGCTAAGAGGGGGGGGTCTGTTTGTCTGTCCCTCGATTTAGGGTAAGGATCATGTAGGCGCGAGAGTAAGGATCAGGTAGGCGCGCGAGCCAGACAGTGATCCTCCAAGCCGTCTACGGCGACCTCGCAGACTATTTCCACGACCCGCGGCGGCTCTTTCAGCGCGCCATTCTCACGCCCCGTCGAAACGATGTTGTCGATGCTGACAACGCGCGCATGACCGCGGCCTTTTTTTCCCGGAGACGAGGCGTCGGAGTTCTTTTCGGCCGACTAGGTTGGGTCGGAAGACGACGCCTCGCTCTTTACAGTAGAGTTTTCAACACCCTGACAACCAACGGCATGCTGACTTTGATCGCGAGCTTAATGTCTTCGCAACCTCGACCCGTCGCACGGCCACTGCAACCGTACCAGATACATGATCGATCGTGTCGTTGTCACCGAGGCTCCTCCAACCTGTATCGCTTAAGGCCCGCCTACGCCAAACGATCAACAAGAGCCAGGCCAGACGCCCCGCGAGGTCGGCGTCCTCTTGGCGAAGCCCGTCTTCTGCCACGTCCAGCTCTACGTGGCTCTCTGTCGATCGGCAACCCGAGGATATCCTCTTCTGGGTCGACGACTCGCCCTACCCACACGTGCGCAATACCGATAAGCCCCTCCCCGCGTCTACACGCGCACTATAGGTGAACTTACTGGGACCATGAACTTACTGGGGTTTGAGATTGGGACTAGGTGAACTGAGTGACCAGGTGAAACTGGGACCAGGTGAACATACTGGTAGGTGGATAGAAAACGAGACTAGCCCGCGCAACGACGGGTCCTACAACGCGTGGGCTTTTTCCTTTTTTTGCGTGAGGGGGCGAAAGGATGCCGACTTCACTATGGGGACTAGTTCCATCGCGACGATCTCGCGGCATGGCGGCACATACTGCTTGAGTACAAATGAACATAGCTCAGCGATCCGTTGAGTATGTCTTAGTACAAACTGAAACATAGTTAACGGCTCGTACTAACTTTCTTATCCGACCCTAATACTGGGGCTTTTAGAGTGAAGGGTTTTTAGAGTAAACTCAAAGGTTGGCGGCGCGTGCGGATCAAAGCAGCTTAGATTGGCGGAGGCGAGAGCGACGAGCTCAAGGGTGGGTGAGCTGGTGAACTTACTGACCAGGTGAACATATGAAACTTACTGGGACCAGGTGAACTTGCTGGGGTTAGAATTGGGACTAGGTGAACTGCGGCCTGCGCCGCCGCTCTAAGATCACTCTCGAAGGGACGATGGAATACGAGCGAGAAGAGTGCCAACGCCAATACCAGGGCGAGCTTCAGCGTCGAACGGTTCAGCATGAACGAGCCGAGAATGAACGGCTTTCGACGAGAAATCGAAGACACGAGACGAGCCAGAAGAACATCACTATCTCTCGATGCTACCCTCGTCGAGCAACATCGTCGAGAGGCCAGCGGCACGAGGCCGAAGCGCGGCGTGAGCTCAAAGACCACACGAGTCCGAAACAAGCGACCAACATCACGACGTTGATCGCGCCAGACCGGAACTAGCGGACGACGCCGCGGCGACTCGTGCAGACGACCCCCGCCTCGAAAGCATCCGAACCAATACGGCGGAGGCCCTGCACCTGACTTCGATCCTTCTGGCGACGATGATGAGTTCGATGATACCATCAGCATCGATAGGGTCCGACGGGGATGCACAGTTGAACTTCCCGACACTCCAGGGCCCTATTGCCAAGACGCGACGAAGTACGGACGTGGTGGACAACTGATGCGGATCATCGAGCTAAGGCTCGACCGTCCTTCATGCGCCATGAACATGATCGGTGGCGAATATCAACGAACATGACTGTTTAACAAGTGGGAAGACGAGCACAAGCCGCATGGAAAGGATTTACGCGGACGACCGAAGGCGGAAATCGCAAGCGACGAGGGTGGCGGCCAAAATCGAGGAAGCGCTCTATTGCCCTGCCCTCCTCGAGCTACTACAGAGCAACTGGGTATGGTGGTACACGATGACGCAAGGCAACCTTCCGCTCTCAAGTATCAACAGGTCAAAAATTTGGACTATGGCGACTACTTTAAGAACCGGTGGAACCAAGCGGCGGATGCAAATCTCCGGACATCGTCTGACAAGCCGACGGACATTCATCTTGCGCGGATCGGCCCCGGACCAAACGCTAGACCAGACGTTCCAACTTGCAATTGGACGCGATGTAGAGTGGGGACGTCCAGCGACCATGAAGATCAAAAGACAAAAAGTCCCAAAGACAGCCCGACCGTACGGCGAAGGAATGCCATTCTTATGTGCTGGAGCTTGTGTGACGACTGATGAGAGGTCAGGCCTACGCCCTTATCGCTCACTCTACCCTGATTTGCGTGTGATACCAAACTCTTTCGTCATCATGCACTGAGCCGAACGGGTTTACGTGGCTGTGGGTATGTGGCAGAACCTATGGACTTGACCCTGAGGTACCGCATGATCGAGAGATGGCGCCACGCGAAGGTTGCGTCAAGTACGGCTGAAGCCGCTGAAGTTATGAAGAGTCTGTTTTGCGACTGGCAGCTGACGAAGATGAGACGGAAGTCGGAGGTGTCGGCGTGAGACCCGCCTGAACCTCCTCAGAAGAAGGAACAAAACAAACGTCGAAACCGTTGCCCCCGCCACCCCACCGTTGGTTGTATCGCCTGGGACGACAATCTTCCGGAACACCGTCGCCACTGCGTGATGCAGAGCAACAAATTCTTACGACCGCTGAAGGGAAGGCACATTGAAGGAGCGACCAGCGTATTTCAAGGCGTGCAGTTCCGTGGGCGGACGCGCCTAACGACGAACATCACGCGCCAGTGATGGCGCCTCATTTAGCTGATAAGAGAGCATGCCGTCTCGTCACTCCGACCGTCGCGCAGGTCGAAGGCGGTGACGACGCTGGTATCCCGCTTTAAATGAGGATGAAAAACGGATGATACATTTGCAGCTTTCCACTCGTGGGCATTTTGATGACGTGATGAGACCCGTTGATTCGCCTGAGGTCACCCTCCGGTTCAAAGAGGACAATCCGAACCCGATTAAGTTGTCGCCGTATCGATTTGTCAAAGGAAGATCGAGTGCTTGAGACTTTGCAAATCGAGGGTGAGTCGAGACGGGTGTCCGTCCACGCACTCTCCTTGGGGTTTTCCTATCCTGATGCTGCCCTGAAAGGGGCGACGGGCACTTCCAACG
>JAQMWT010000300.1:0-34298 GCA_029834535.1 Chrysophaeum taylorii
GGTCAGCTTGGTTGCACGGATGTCGTTCGCGTTCCTTCTACTTTTCTGGCAACATCTGCACTTTAAAGTGGGTCCTCCGCAAGAAGTATGAATCTGGCCGCTTCAAATCGTACAATGCTCATCTCGTTGTCCGCGGTTACACCCAGGTTCACGGCATTGCTTACCACGACACGTACAGTCCGGTAGCCAACCTATACGCTTTTTTTTTCTCACCTTCGTTGCCGTTCGTGACTGGGATTTGAATAAGTTGGATGTCAGCTCTGCTTTCATTCAAGCCCCTGTCTGGCCACCCGACGGCTATGCTCCCAGCCAACCCAAAGATACCTCCAAACTTATTTCCAAACTATGTCGCTCTTGGTACGGTTGCACGCAAGCATGTCCCCACTGGTGGCTTTACTTAGAACGCTTCCTTGTCAGTGATTGTAGCTTTGTCCGCGATTCATTACCACGCTTTCCTTTTGCGTTTTTCAAAGCCTTCACACTTCCGTTGGTCTTCGCATTGCGCGTGATCGAGCACGTAAACCCGCATTGACTCCCGCTCCAATCGGTCTTCGTCTTTCTGCGGCTGATTGTCCTGCACCTGCCTCCCCCGATCACGTCTTCATGGCACGCATCCCTTTTCGTCGTATTGTCGGTTGTGTCTTGTTCGTTTCTGTTATGACTCGCCCTGATATCACTTTGACCGTCAATCAGTGTGCGCGTTTTACAGACAATCCTGGTAAACCCCACTGGCACGCCTTATCTCATACCCTCCGTTATCTCCATGGTACTCAAGATCTTGCCCTTGTTCTTGGTCGCGATTCTACCCTTTGTCTCTGTGATTATTCCGACTCCAGCTGGGCCAACGACCCGGATGACCGCCACTCCACCACTGGCTATTGTTTTCTGCTTGGTGGCTCTATCATCTCCTACTGCTCACGCTCGCAGTACCTCCTCGCCCGCTCGTCTTTTGAAGCCGAATTGCTCGCTCTCTACGCCGCTACTGCTGAGCTCACCTCGCTTCTCAAACTTTTTTGACGACTTTGATCTCCCTCGTCACACGGTACCTATGTATGTCGATAACAGCACCACCGTCACCCAAGTCCGTCTCCAGCGTATGACGCGGCGCACCCGCCACATTGACATTCGGTTTTACAGCACCGCCGAATATCATCGCAATCACATCATTGATCTCCAACACATTCCCCGCCTTGACAATCTCAGCGATGTCTTCACCCGTAGTTCGGAAGCTCCTCCCTTACTTCGGCTCGTGCTCGTTACCTCACCTCGTGACTTCGCATGGCATCTCCTGTCTTATTATGCCACAATGCCTCTCATGACGTTTTCCCACCTTCGCGCTTCTCCTCTGTGAGGACCTCACTTACCCCCTCTTCCCCCACTTCTCTTTCTTTTCCAGCACCTGTGTGAAGACCTCACTTACCCCTTTTCCTTTTTCTTTCTTTTCCAGCACCTGTGTGAGGAAGCTATGACACTTACCCCTGCACCACGTATCCAGTATCCCTACGTCATTCCCTTATCGCTGGTGTAACGCCCCATTCCAATTGTCACACTGTTGATGGAATCAACAGCTACGAATCGAATAATCCGTCCGACCGTCCGACCGTCCGACCGTCCGTCCGACCAGTATAGAAAAATTAAATAGTCATGTTGGGTTGAAGCTTAAAGTATCTTGCCGATCTTAGCATATCTTGCGTGCTTGCCCCGGAGAAATGATGGCGACGCCTCCTGGGACGAGCCACGGCGTCTCGTGCCTAAAGAGCGCCGCGACACCGAGGGGCGCGCGCGGCTTGCGCGGCACCGCCCGAGCGAAGCTCAGAAGCAGCAGAAGCACCGCGACCTCGACGCGGACCAAGAGCGACATCGCGTGGAAGCGTGCGGCAAGACTAGGAAAACGAGCGCGACCGAGCGCGAGAGCCTCGTGATACAACGCGACCGACCGCGAGAGCGTCGTGCTACCGGGCAGCCGCAACAGTAGGAAAAGGACCGCGAGCGCGCGCGACAGCCTCGTGCTACCGCCGTGCCGCAACACTATTGAAAGCTACCGCGCGGCAACACTATTGCAATGGAACGTTCCACCGTCCGTCTACTATTGTCGGAGTATGAAATGGAACGTTCCACGTTTGAGCAAAATTAAATGTTCAATGAAGCTTGAAACCGTTCAACGGTCCAAAAATTGCAAGAATGCCACGAAGAACTCGTCGTGACGCCTCACAAGGTACAACCGATGGAAAGCGCCGAAGAAATGACGCCGACCCCCCCCCCAGGCGACCGACCGTCCGTCCGTCCGTCCGTCCGTCCGTCCGTCCGTCCGTCCGTCCGACAGCGTCGTGCTACCGCGCGGCAGCAATACTATTGAAAGCTACCGCGCGGCCGAAACACTCTTGAAATGGAACGTCCCACCGTCCGTCTACTATTGTCGGAGTATGAAATGGAACGTTCCACGTTTGAGCAAAGGTTGAAAAAATCAAAAATTGCAAGATACTATGGAATACCGCGAAGAACTCGTCGTGACGCCTCACAAAGTACAACCGATGGTACCGATGGAAATCGCCGAAGAAATGATGCCGACCCCCCCCCCCCCCCAGGCATATCGCACACGTTGGCAGGGTCGGATAAGAAAGTTCGTACGAGCCGTTAACTATGTTTCAGTTTGTACTAAGACATACTCAACGGATCGCTGAGCTATGTTCATTTGTACTCAAGCAGTATGTGCCGCCACGCCGCGAGATCGTCGCGATGGAACTAGTCCCCATAGTGAAGTCGGCATCCTTTCGTCCCCTCACGCAAAAAAAGGGGAAAGTCCACGCGTTGTAGGACCCGTCGTTGCGGCGCGGGCTAGTCTCGTTTTCTTATCCGACCCTAACGTTGGTGTACGGCTACAATCCCGACAAGACGTACTGGGCCCTCAAAGCCGAAAAAGAGCCCACCATCCGCACCCTTCTCGAACACGCCGGGATCTTCCTCGAAAAAACCAAAATCCAGCCTATCTCCTAACCACCATCATCCCCCATCAATGCCCCTCTCGAACACAAACCTTCTTCCAACACCTTCGCAAAACCATCATCGCATTCATTACAACCCCCAGCATTTGCCCTTACCCTGATCGCCGACTGCGGTTGCGATGGAGGACGGTGCCTCATGAATCCTGAGCCTTGCGAGGGCATCCGCCCTCCCGGCGTAGGTTAGCACATATTCGCCTCCCGGGCGGGCCGGTTGGCAGCCGGAACGTTCGCAGTGGGACGGGGTATGGTCGGGGGGCGAAGACGGATGGTCATCGACGAATTTGTTGTCAGTCGCGATCGCGGTCTCCTCGTCGCATGGCGACAAGCTTGATAGTCACTCTCCGCCGACCGGCCTTTCGGCACTCCTCGTCTACAGGCCCGCGATTTCGGACTGGCTCCTGTCGGTCCGGCCTGGCTCCCATGCTCGGGAGAGGTCTGAAGTTAGTTAGTTAGTTAGCATTTGCCCTACGTCACGTCATTCGCAACGCACTTATTAAACGGATAGCCCCCATCAACAGCCCCAGCGTTAGCCCTTCTTAATAATCCGACGACCGTCCGACCGTCCGTCCGACCAGTTTGGAAAAATTATATACGCATGAGTGTCATGTGTGTATGAAGTGAACGTGGCATGTGACCTAGTGTCAGGACAGGCGACGTGGCGCGTGCGTGGCGCGTGCGTGGTGTGTCAGTGGCGTGTCACTGGGACAGGCTGGTGCCTCCCCATCCAGCGAAGCGATCAGGTGCGAAGAGAGGGCTGCAGGAGGCACGTGAAAGGAGCGAAGCGCAGCGGAAGGGCGCGAAAAGAAAGAACAAGAGCAGAGCGAGGTAGGACCTCCCCAGGAGTCTAGGAGAGGTCAGGGGTGACATGACCGGTGAGGAAGGCAGTATCGCGGTCGAAGAGGTCAGCGTCCTCGTTGGAAACGAAGACGTTGGCGTAATTGAGCTTGGTCTTGACGTACTTGTAGGCACAGTCGTACGTATCAACTGCGCAAATGAGGGCATTGAGGGCGATACGCAGATGGCGCAAGTTAGGCGACAGAAGACGGCGACGGACGATCTTCAGTGCCGGTTGGTTATCACACCATACCGTGGTGCGAGGCGGCCGGACCCCCTCGAGGGTCTGGATGAGGTGGCGCACGCCAAGAAGGCGACGGACAGTGTGAGACAGGGCTAAGATGGCAATCTCAGGCGTGCTGTGGCATGTCGCAGAGACGCGCCGACTGGCCCCGGAGACGCAGGCCCCCTGGAGGAGAACGGCACCACCGAGGCGCGAGAGGGCAGAGCCGTGCGCACCGCGAGCGAGCTCACAGCCAAGACTCTCGTCCGCATAAGCAGAGAGGTGGAAGGCGCCTCGGTAGGCAGCAGAAAACAGGATGCCAAGGTCCCGGTGAGCCGCGAGCCAGCGCAGGGCACGGTCGAGGGCCCGAGCGTGGCGCTCGGACCACACGTTTACGGCGGTGGCCAGGACGTGAACCGTGCGCGCGAAGGTGGGCAACGTCGCCCGCGTGAACATGAGCAGACCAAGGGCCTCGCGTGGGTTGATGGCGAGCGCGGCACGGACGTCGCCGCTGTCGGCCGTCTTGTCGGGTACGTGGGGGTCGACGTTGAAGTCCAGGTGCATCGGTGTGGCAGGCCCGACCGTGATCGAGCCGTAGCCGAGGTGACCGAGGACCTTGTCGATGTACGGGCGCTGGTGGGCGAAGACAGAGCCATCGGCACGGTAGTCGAGGGTGATGCCGCAGATGTCGTGAGCGACGTCTTCCCACGTCATGACAAAACGGTCGCTGAGCGCAGCGCGTACTTCAGCCACGGCGTCCGGTTGGCCCGCGAGCGGAATGTTGTCGACAACGCTGATGAGTACCGTCGGCGGCCCAGTATCTTCATAGCGGTAGAAGAAGCAGGGGTGGTACGGCGATTCGAGGAAGCCAAGAAGGCCGAGGTACTCGACGAACGTCTCATACCACTTGCGGCCCGCATGGGGCTGGCCGTAGACAGGCTTGAGCGTGAGCCACAGCGACCGAGCCGGGTCGTATCGTTGGTCCGGAGGAAGGTCTGCCATGTAGTCGCCAATGTGGCGAGGCGGGCGCATGTAGCGGCGCTCATGAGGCAGGAGTGGGTGAGATTGGAGGTAGGCGCACCGAGCGTCCCCAGCGCAGGCGACATAGCCGTAGCGGTTGCAGACGGCCACGAAGACGAGCACGGCATTGTTGTCAGCGCATGGCGACGCGTACGAGGGTGAAACCGCAGTGACGGTACAAGGCGCATCGTCGTGGTCCTCCGGGACGGCGAGCGCATGCGCAGTCTCGGTCCGTTTGGCTTGAGCCCCGTCGTAGCAGAAGCGAACCTTCTGCGTGCCATCGCGCTTGACGGCGAGGGCGGTAATGCAGCCGACGACCACGGCGTCATCAGAGACGTCACGGGCGGCTACAACGCGGATGGCCTCGAATTGGAAGAAGGCGCCGTGTTCCTTGAGGACGGCCGCCGTCCGGGGGGTCCGTAGTCGAAGACGAAGGTCGAGGGCGGCGCCTCGTGCCAAAGGGCAGGGTCCTGATCGTCGTCGAACAAGCCCGGGCCCGGTAGCGGCGCGTGGTCGGGGGCGGGTTCGCCCGCCGACGTCGCGGTCGCGTACGCCTGCGCAATCTTGCAGGCTTGGGTCAAGGTAGGGGGTGGGGGCGGTGGCGGCGTCGGGGCGCCGGCGTCCGCGAGCGGGGCTGTGGCCGCTGCACGCAAGCTGTCGAGAGTGGTGCGGAGCAAGTCGGTCGTAACAGGCGTGCCCGGTGCGGCGAGGAAGCGGACGGTCGCGGTCGTGCGCACGAGGCGAAGGTCGTCCTGGACGCAGCCCGATCGCGGCGCTGGAACAACGTAGACGGCCCCGGGACCGGCCTCGGGCCGACATCCTAGGTATATCCCGATCAATGCGCGTTCGGTGTTCTTCGCGGCGTCGACGCGGTAGGCAACGAGCGAGCCGTAGGGCGCCATGCCGCTAATGTCCTCGTGCTCGCCGATGTAGCCGCCGACGACGTTCACCTGACGGACGGCGTAGAGGTAGGAATAGCCCCAGAATTTGGGATGGAGCACGTTCCGGACCAAGACGTCGTTGGCGCGCGCCACGTCCAGAATCCGGATGTGGGCGTTCTCGGCGGCGTTGACGTGGCGTTCGGGGACGACGTACTCGACGGCGAGGCCGGAGGCGGCGGCCGTAGAACGGAAGTGCGGGTTGTCGAGCTCGCCCCCAAGTCCGCCCTACGGGTAGTGGGGTGGAGGCCAGCCGCGCGCGCGGAAGCGACGAGCACGGGAGCTCCCCGCCGCGTCGCTTTTCTTGGCAATGAGCGAGCTCGCCAGGCGAGCCGGGCGCCGAAAGGCGAAGTCGAGGCCATACCGCGCCCCTCCGAGTGTCGGCGGGTTGAAGGGGCCTTGCAAGTCGACCTCAACGACGGCCCCGTCGGGTGCCGTGGTCGCGCTCGTCGTCGTGGAATGCGTGGGCGCCTTGCGTAAGCGGCCGAGGGTGCAGCAGATGGGGTGCCGGCTTTCCCCGACAGCGGGAAGGCCGAGCCGCTTCAGGGCGGCGTCCCGGCGGTCATCGCTGGCGTGGCCGAGCATCTGATGGGCGCTGACGTCGTCGAGGCGGAGGCCCGGCATGAGGACCGGGTCGACCGGCCGTGCGCTCGGGTGCTGCAGCATTGCCGCCCCAACGGCATGGCTCGACGCCACAGCAGCCATAGCGCCGGCCAAGACCGCGGTCGCGACGAGGGAGGAGACGAAAGCCGAGCCATAGACAGCGCGCGGCGCGAGCCGGCGTCCGGCAGCGGCGGCGGCGGCGGCGGCTACGGCGGCGGCGGCGGGGGCCGCGGCGGTGACGGCCGCAGTGCCGGCCGTCACCGGTTCGGTCCCCGTGCGCCGGGTGATGAGCACGTTCTCCTTTCCCCGCTTGATGAGGGGAATGATCTTGCCGTCGCTCGTCTCGAGGCGAGGGCGCGACCCGCTGATGAAGCGCCCCCCGCTCTTGTCGAACTGGTCGACCGAGAAGAGCCGCGGGAGCGAGGGCGTAATGGCTGCAGCGATGGTGACGTCGATGTGTCCGTCCGTAGTCTGGAGCGTGACGTTCTCGATGACGTGTCCACTGACAGCGTGGCTGTGGCGTCCACCGTCGAAGAAGCCGCCCGGGAGCCAGGACAGCCACGTCTTCGTGTAGGAGACCACCGTGCTGTACTCGGGCCGCGTGTGGTTGTCGCAGGCGGAGTCGACGAGCCACTCCTCGTAGTCGTCTGGTGGCGCCGCGCGGGTGCGGGCTGCCCGCGCCGTGGTGCGGCACAGGAACGGGAATGAGACAGTGCGGAGGACGCATGCAAGGCCGGGGACGACGAGGAGAGCGGGCAGCGCAACACGGCCGTCGAGGCAGAGACCGAGCATAGCCCCGGCGGCCACGAAGAGCAACGTCAACGTCAGGTGAAGGGCGCCGGGAGAGACCAACGGTGGCTCGATGCCGCGCGCCATAAAGGCGCGCGCGCCGATGGTGTAACCGGTCCGACAGGCGTCGGTGGTGCGGCGGGCGGCCGCGGCAGCGGTCGGCGCAGGCTCAGGTGCCTGCGGGGCCGGCGGGGGCGCCTGATGGGGCGGCGCGGCCGGGCGGGCGGGTGGCACGTCCCGGGAGCGGAAAGTCCTCAACTTGCGGAGGTCGCGGATCGAGAGGACGTCTCCGGGCTGCCAGCCGGGAGTCTTGAGCGCGCAGTTGTCGGTGGTGTGGGTGGGGAAGCGGCAGATTCCGCACGGCATACGGCTCGTGATGTCGGCAGGGCATATGCGGGCGGTGTGAAAGAGCCCGTAGCACCTGCTGCAGAACGGGGCTGGGGTCCAGTCCGGACGGAAGTCGCAGTTGAGCGTGGTGCGGCCGGGCGGGGCAGCAGTTTGCGCGGCGGTCTGGCGGGCGCGTGCGCGAGAGCCGCCGCGGCTGATATCGGCGTTGCGGCAGTACGTGGTGAAGACCTTAATGAAGGTGTCGTACGAGGTGCCTGTCCGGGCGGACTCAATCGCGAGAAGACGGTGGGCCTCCGCCAGGTCATCCCCCCCTTGGGTCCCTCGAGGCCCTCGAGGAAGTTGAGCATGCGATCCGTGTCGGTGAATGTGTCGCCCAGTGCCTCAAGGGCCGTGATGTTACGTTCGAAGGCCGCGAGGTAAAGGTCGGGCGTGCCGAACGAGACGAAGGACAGATCGTGCAGATGCTGGCGGAGTTCGGTCTTGCTGTTGAAGGCGAAGCGCTGGCGTAGGCGGTCCAAAGCGTCGGCACCAGTCTGGCAGCGGTCGTCAATGCGCTGCGCCTGCGCCGCGGCACCTGCGCTGCGCCTCCGCAGCGGTGCCGCGGCGCAGGAGGCAGAGCAGGAACAGGTCGGCTTCGGGCGTCAACGGCGGGAGCCTGATGGAGCCGGTGGCGTCAGCCAGGAACTGGGCGTAGTCCACGACGTCCTGTTCGAGGTGTCGCAGGTGCGTCGCGTCCTCCACCGCATCACCGTCGGGGTTGAAAGTGCGGAGCTGGTTGACGATGTCCGGCAGGCGCTTCCGTGCGTCCTTGAGGTCGGTGGCCGACATGACACTCGCGCGCAAGTGGTAGCGTCGTGCTAGAACACGAACAACATGGGCCTCATAACCGCATGAGTGTCATGTGTGTATGAAGTGAACGTGGCATGTGACCTAGTGTCAGGACAGGCGACGTGGCGCGTGCGTGGCGCGTGCGTGGTGTGTCAGTGGCGTGTCACTGGGACAGGCTGGCGAAATACTCATGTTGGGTTGAAGCTTAAATTAAACAAGTGCAGACCAGTAAGTTCACATAGTCCCAATCTCTAACCCCAGCAAGTTCACCTGTTCCCGTTAAGTTCACCTAGTCCCAATCTCTAAACCCAATAAATTCGGCGTAAACCCAATCTCTAACCCCAGTAAGTTCGGCGTAAACCCACACTCACCCCACTCTCCTGCGAGCTCGTCGCTCTCACCCCCGCCAATCTAAGCTGCTTTGATCCGCACACGCCGCTAAGCTTTGAGTTTACTCTAAAAGCCCCAGTAAGTTCACACTTGGTCTCAGTAAGTTCACCTGGTCACTAAGTTCACCTAGTCCCAATCTTTAACCTCAGTAAGTTCACCTGGTTCCAGTAAGTTCACCTGGTCCCAGTAAGTTAACCTATAGTGCGCGTGTAGACGCCGGGAGGGGGCTTATCGGTATTGCGCAGCACGTGTGGGTAGGGTGGAGTCGTCGACCAAGAAGAGGATATCCTCTGGGTTGCCGATCGACAGAGAGCCACGTAGAGCTGGACGTGGCAGAAAACGGGCTTCGCCAAGAGGACGCGGACCTCGCGGGGCGTCTGGCCCTGGCTCTTGGTGATCGTTTGGCGTCGGCGGGCCTCAAGGGATACAGGTCGGAGGAGCCTCGGTGACAACGACACGATCGATCATGTATCTGGTACCGTTGCAGTGGCCTTGCGACGGGTCGAGGTTGCGAAGACTTTAAGCTCGCGATCAAAGTCAGCATCCCGTTGGTTGTCAGGGAGTTGAAAACTCGACTCTTGAGAGCGAGGCGTCGTCTTCCGACCCAACCTAGTCGGCCGAAAAGAACTCCGACGCCTCGTCTCCGGGAAAAAAAAGGCCGCGGTCATGCGCGCGTTGTCAGCATCGACAACATCGTTTCGACGGGGCGTGAGAATGGCGCGCTGAAAGAGCCGCCGCGGGTCGTGGAAATAGTCTGCGAGGTCGCCGTAGACGGCTTGGAGGATCACTGTCTGGCTCTCGCGCCTACCTGATCCTTACTCTCGCGCCTACCTGATCCTTACCCTAAATCGAGGGACAAACAGACAAACAAACAAACAGACAAACATCTGTCGATTAGTAGTTAAGATAGTCATGTTGGGTTGAAGCTTTAGCATATCTTGCGTGCTTGCCCCGGAGAAATGATGGCGACGCCTCGTGGGACGAGCCACGGAGTCTCGTACCTAAAGAGCGCCGCGACACCGAGGGACGCGCGCGGCTTACGCGGCACCGCCCGAGCGAAGCTGAGAAGCAGCAGAAGCACCGCGACCTCGACGCGGACCAAGAGCGACATCGCGTGGGAGCGTGCGGCAAGACGAGGAAATGGAGCGCGACCGAGCGCGAGAGCGTCGTGCTACCGCGCGGCCGCAACACGAGGAAAAGCAGCGCGACCGAGCGCGACAGCGTCGTGCAGCGTCGTGCTACCGGGCAGCCGCAACGGTAGGAAAAGGACCGCGAGCGCGCGCGACAGCGTCGTGCTACCGCGCGGCCGCAACACTATTGAAATGGAACGTTCCACCGTCCGTCTACTATTGTCGGAGTATGAAATGGAACGTTCCACCATTCGTCTAGTATTCCTCCGTTCGTCTATGTATGTCCATGCGTTTCTATAAAAATAATTAAATACTCATATTGTGAGGAAGCTATGACACTTACCCCTGCACCACGTATCCAGTATCCTTACGTTTTTCTCTTATCGCTAGTCTAGCGCCTCATACCATTCGCAACATGGTAGCAGGTGCAGCATTCGTTCGTTTCGATCGAACCTGCGCTTGACTTCACGGCGACTCCTCCTCGGCTTCAGTTCATTGCTACGTGTTCGGTTCGTTATCGTTTATCATGTCCTCGATCGAAATTAAGGATAGCAAGCTTTCGCAAAAACTCGATGCTTTCAGTGGTGAGCGACATCTTTTTCACCAATGGACCCGGCGCCTGGAAAACATGATCATTTCCACCGGTGATCGCATTATCTTGACCACGGACACTTGGACTAGCATTTCCGCTTCTGGCTGCTCTGAATAAGAATTTGGTCTCAAGCAGCAACGCTGGTACAGTGCACTCTTCATGGCGCTACCAATGCATGATACTGATCGTGCGGATATCCGTGAAAACCGCGATATGAACTTCACGCGGCTTTACAAGCGCATACTGATGTTTATATGGGTCATGGAGATCGTGTCGCTCAGTCTGCAATTGCTTCACTGCATTCATTGGTGTGCAACAACATCGATGAACTTGAGTCTTTTCTTAACAAGCTCATCACTGGTGTTCAAGTTGCTCGGCATCATCAAGATTTCCCTGACGCAAATGCATTGCAATTGCTTCAAACGAAAATCCCTGACTCGCTCTTGTCTAAGGATCTCATTGCACTTGATCCTAAATTGCGCACATATGATGGTTTCGTTGATCGCCTCCACAGTAAAGTTTTTGATTATCTTCAGACCAAGTCTGTGCACGTCCATGCTACGTTCCGTGAAAGTCCCCGTCATCGTGAACGTCCCGACTTTTACGGTCGCCATCCTTCTGAAAAGTACTTTCATCGCTTCAATGCTTTGCGCTCTCAACAACGTTCTAGCCCACGCCCCTCTTTTCGATCATCATTCCGTCGCCCACCTTCATCTTCACGTGGTTTTCATCGCAAGCGCCAACGCCATACTGATCTTTGTCACTTTTATGGTATTCCTGGCCATCACCAGAAAGATTGTCATAAGCGCCAGCGCTATTTGCTCTCACAAGCTACCGCCCGCCCTCGGCATCAACACCAATACCCACGTCGGTCGCATTCCCAATACCCACCTCGGTCCACTCCCCAATACCCACCTAGGCCCCATCCACCCTTCTACCAACACCATCTTTTCGCCCCCAATCCACCATTGCCTCCATCTCAATCCTCTCCGCCGCTTCTTGCGTTGCCACCCTCCACCACACCCTCTGTCCCGCCTTCCACCGCTGTCACCCTTCCTAACCCAACCCTTCCTGCACCTACCTACCCGTCATACAATTTCCACCTTCTTTCCATCTCCCCCTCCATTCACCAAGTCCTTTCCTCCACCAACGCCCTTACCGCTATGCTCACCGCTCGTGAGCGCGACTACCTTCACAGCACCAACCTTCGTCTCGTTGTCTATGATACCGCCGCCAACGTCAGCCTTTTTAATTCTCCCGCTGGCTTCACTGACCTTGATAACACTCAACAGCATTCCATCACTTCTGCTATCGGCACTGGCTCTGTTTCCGGTTCTGGCACTGCTCACTTGACGTTCCCTTCAATTGGTCTTCTTGACAATCGTGGTCTTCCTTCTCCTGCACCCACTCTTTCCGCCCCTCATGGTATACATGTCGCGTTCCCGCATACCCTCATCTCTCCTGGCTTTGGTGACAAACGGATTCTTTCGGATCATTCCCTTGAACAAGTTGGTTACGATTGCCACACCATTCAGGCCGTTGGCCCTGCTTATCCGCAACGTATTTTACGTCACCGCCAAACGCATCACGTTATTCCCCTGCTTCGTCGCTGTGGTCTTCTTTTGATCGTCTGCTGGATCGGCAATACGACCGCTGCGCCCTACGCGGACTACGCTTCACCTTTTGTGGCATTTTCTTCCTGCCCTCGTGTCCATGATCCTTGTGCGTTTCCCGCTGTGTCTCAGCGCATTCAACTTACTTCCGATCTTTGGCATGCTCGTCTTGGTCATTATAGTCCTCCCTATCTTCGGCGTTTGTCTTCTCTTGCTGTTGGCGCACCGTTTTTCCCGAGCTCCGCGTCGCTTTCTTTTTGTCCTGCTTGTGCTCTCGGTAAAATGCATGCTGCGCATGTTGGCCAACGTAAAGCTCATGCTTCCACTTCGTCTCCTTCCTCCGAGCCTTTGTCTCGTCCACGTGCCGTTGCGCCCTACCTTATTATCCATGCCGATCTCATGTTTGCCGGCGTCCCATCCTACATATATCAAGATCGCGCGATCCTCACGTTTGTCGATGATCATACGCGCCGCCGCACGCGTTACTTTGCTCCACGACACGATGCCCTTACGAACGCTCGTCAACTCGAAATTTTCTGTCTACCGTGGTTCGCCCATTCGGATATCGCATTGCCCTCATCTACACCGATCGTGACCGCTCTCTTATGGGCCAATTCGAAACCTTCTGTCTGGGCAACAATATTGCGCTTCGGCGCCTCCGGCAGCACAGTCCAAAACTTCACAGGCTCACGCTTTTTCCGGTGTTGTGGAACGCTCTCATCGCGCAACCGCGGATATTACTCGCACTCTTTTGGTACATGCGCACCGTCCACCTGATTTTTGGCGTTGGGCCATGGAAACGGCTGACTTCATCTCTGAGCGTATGCCAAATGCCTCTAATCCTGGATATATGACGCCATATGAAATGCTACATGAAACACTCCCGCGTGTCGATTTTCTTCGTGTTTGGGGCTGTCCTGCTGCAATTCTTACTGGCGACAAATGGCCTACCAAAGCTATAACCGGTATCTTCATTGGGTATCCCTCTGCAGGCCCTGGATATCGCATATTGCTTCAACGCCCCACCGGTCCTGTCATCCACACCTCGATTGATGTTGTTTTTGACGAAAATTTCGCTCTGCGTAAGTCACTGTCCACTCAACCCCTTCCTCCGTCTCTAGTGGATTCTCGTTTTCCTGACTTGTTTTATTACGACCCTCGTTTATCTTCGGCCGTAGCCCCAATGTCCTCTGTTTTTGATGCTCCGGAGCCGGCCTTATCGGGACTGATCACCCCAGAAACGTCACTGCCTACACTGTTACCGGCCAATACGAAACGTGCACCATTACGTCGTGCCAAACGGGGCCGACCGCGCAAGGTCGACCAACGCGCGTTACAACAACCAACAAACTTTTTTACCGGCCATTCTGTTTCATCCTGTCACAATGTTGATACGGGCCATTCCAATGTTGATACGGGCCATTCTAATGTTGATACGGGCCATTCTGATGTTGATACGGGCCATTCTGATGTCGATACGGGCCATTCTGTTTCCTCTGTCGCTTATGTTTCCCCCTGTAACTCTTTGTATGTCTCTTCTGTTAGCTTTCGTTTGTTAGTTCATTATGTCTTCCTTCCCCTTTGTTTAGCTAACACCCTTGTTGATCCTCATTCACACGTTTATTACTCTGCTTCCGAAGAAATGTCCCAGTATTCAGACCTTGACGAAACTACTATTACTTCCACCCATTTACGTGAAGCTTTAGCTCCGACCAATCCTGAGCGTCCTGGCTGGTTGCAAGCCATCGCTAAAGAATACAGCTCTCTTGGTCAACTTGGTTGTTGGGATGTGATTCGCCTCCCTGAGACTTTTCTGGCAACATTTGTACCCTCAAGTGGATCCTCCGCAAGAAGTATGACTCTGGCCGCTTCAAATCGTACAAGGCTCGCCTTGTCGTCCGCGGTTACACCCAGGTTCACGGCATTGATTATCATGACACCTACTCACCGGTTGCCAACATCGTCACGATCCGTTTCCTTCTAACCTTTGTCGCTGTCCATGACTGGGATTTGCACAAGTTGGATGTCAGCTCCGCCTTTATTCAAGCTCCCATTGACGAAGACATCTATGTCTGGCCACCCGAAGGCTATGCTCCTCGCCAACCCACCGATGGTTCCAAAATCGTTTACAAGCTCCGTCGCTCTTGGTATGGTTGCAAACAAGCTTGTCGTAATTGGTGGCTTTATTTGGAACGCTTCCTTCTCAATGATTGTGGCTTCGTCCGCAGATCTGGTGACACTTGCCATTACAAGCTCGTGCTCAATTCTACCGTGGTCCTCCGTCTCGTTTTGGTCGTTGATGATCTTCTTGTGGCGCACCCTCCTCATTGCATTGGCCATTACCAAGCCTTTTTCCTCCGTTTCCGCGCTTTCACTGACGTCAATGAACTTGATCTTACCTCTTACGTTGGTCTTCGCATTACGCGTGATCGCCCTCGGAGAACCCTCACTCTTGACCAATCCCATGCTATCCGTGAAATCCTTACCGAACATCGCTTCATCAACAGTAAACCCGAACTCACTCCCGCTCCCAAAGGTCTTCATCTTTCTGCGGCTGATTGTCCGGCTCCTGGTTCTCCAGATCACATCTTCATGGCACGCATCCCTTTTCGCCGCATTGTTGGCTGTGTCCTCTTCATCTCCATCATGACTCGTCCTGATATCACCTGGTCCGTCAACCAGTGTGCGCGTTTTTCCCACAATCCTGGTAAACCCCACTGGCACGCTTTATCCCACACTCTGCGTTATCTCAACGGTACTCGGGATCTTGCCCTTATTCTTGGTCGCGATTCTACCCTTCATCTCTGTGGTTATTCCGACTCCAGCTGGGCCGACGACCCTGATGACCGCCACTCTACAACTGGTTTTTGCTTTCTCCTTTCGGGCTCTATGATAGCCTACTGCTCCCGCTCGCAGTACTTACTTGCTCGTTCTTCTTTTGAAGCTGAATTGCTTGCTCTTTACGCTGCTACTGCTGAGCTCTCTTGGCTTCTCAAACTTTTTGATGACTTTGATCTCCCTCGTCACACGGTCCCAATGTATGTTGATAATAGCACCACCGTCACCCAAGTTCGTCTCCAATGTCTCACACGGCGCACCCGCCATACTGACATTCGCTTTTACAGTACCGCCGAATGTCATCGCAACCACATCATTGATCTCAAACACATACCCCGCCTTCACAATCTTAGCGACATTTTCACCCGCAGTACGGAAGCTCCTTCCTTCCTCCGGCTTCGCGCTCTTTACCTCACTTCATGATCTTCGCCCTGATCTCTGCTGTTTTCTTGCCACAATGCCTCTGTGACGTCTTCCTCAAAGCTTCTCCTCTGTGAGCGTCTCACTTACCCCTTTTTCCTTTTCCTTCTTTTCCAGCACCTGTGTGAGGACCTCACTTACCCCTTTTTCCTTTTCCTTCTTTTCCAGCACCTGTGTGAGGAAGCTATGACACTTACCCCTGCACCACGTATCCAGTATCCTTACGTTTTTCTCTTATCGCTAGTCTAACGCCTCATACCATTCGTAACACATATTTGAGGAAAGGTTGGAAAGTCCTGTTGATGGAATCAACAGCTACGAATCGAATAATCCGTCCGTCCGTCCGTCCGACCGGTATAGAAAAATTCAATACTCATGTTGGGTTGAAGCTTAAATAAATTAAATAGTCATGTTGGGTTGAAGCTGAAGGTGTCGCGGCGCGACACCGAGGGGCGCGCGCGGCTTGCGCGGCACCGCCCGAGCGAAGCTCAGAAGCAGCAGAAGCACCGCGACCTCGACGCGGACCAAGAGCGACATCGCGTGGGAGCGTGCGGCAAGACTAGGAAAAGGAGCGCGACCGAGCGCGAGAGCCTCGTGATACCGCGCGGCCGCAACACGAGGAAGAGCAACGCGACCGACCGCGAGAGCGTCGTGCTACCGGGCAGGGGCAGCCGCAACGGTAGGAAAAGGACCGCGAGCGCGCGCGACAGCCTCGTGCTACCGCGCCGCCGCAACACTATTGAAAGCTACCGCGCGGCCGCAACACTCTTGAAATGGAACGTTCCACCGTCCGTCTACTATTGTCGGAGTATGAAATGGAACGTTCCACGTTTGAGCAAAGGTTGAAAAATTAAATGTTCAATGAACTTGAAACCGTTCAACGGTCCAAAAATTGCAACAATGCCGCGAAGAACTCGTCGTGACGCCTCACAAAGTACAACCGATGGAAAGCGCCGAAGAAATGATGCCGACCCCCCCCCCCCCAGGCGACCGTCCGTCTGTCCATCCGTCCGTCCGTCCGACACCCTCGTGCTACCGCGCGGCCGCAACACTCTTGAAATGGAACGTTCCACCGTGTTCAATGAAGCTTGAAACCGTTCAACGGCCCAAAAATTGCAACAATGCCGCGAAGAACTCGTCGTGACGCCTCACAAAGTACAACCGATGGAAAGCGCCGAAGAAATGATGCCGACCCCCCCCCCCCCCCCAGGCGACCGTCCGTCTGTCCATCCGTCCGTCCGTCCGACAGCCTCGTGCTACCGCGCGGCCGCAACACTCTTGAAATGGAACGTTCCACCGTGTTCAATGAAGCTTGAAACCGTTCAACGGTCCAAAAATTGCAACAATGCCGCGAAGAACTCGTCGTGACGCCTCACGAAGTACAGCGGATGGAAAGCGCCGAAGAAATGATGCCGATCCCCACAGGCGACCGTCCGTCCGTCCGTCCGTCCGTCCGTCCGTCCGTCCGTCCGTCCCTCCCGTCCCTCCCTCCGTCCCTCCCTCCCTCCCTCCCTCCCTCCCTCCGACAGCGTCGTGCTACCGCGCGGCCGCAACACTATTGACAGCCACCGCGCGGCCGCAACACTCTTGAAATGGAACGTTCCACCGTCCGTCTACTATTGTCGGAGTATGAAATGGAACCTCCCCAGGCATATCACATGCTGGTGTACGGCTACAATCCCGACAAGACATACTGGGCCCTCAAACCCGAAAAAGAGCCCACCATCCGCTAACTAACTAACTAACTTCAGACCTCTCCCGAGCATGGGAGCCAGGCCGGACAGGCAGGAGCCGATCCGGAATCACAGAGGAAAATCACACAGTTGGGGCTGAGGCGAGGGACGAGGACTTCTCCAACGCGCCGGAATCTTCCTCGAAAAAACCAACATCCAGCCCATCTCCTAACTAACATCATCCACCATCAATGCCCCTCCCGAACACAAACCTTCTTCCAACGCCTTCGCAAAACCCTCATCGCATTCATTACAACCCCCAGCATTTGCCCTACGTCATGTCATTCGCAACGCACTTATTAAACGGATAGCCCCCATCAACAGCCCCAGCGTTAGCCCTTCTTAATCCCTACGTCATTCCCTTATCGCTAGTGTAACGCCCCATTCCAGTTGTCACAAGTTAGTTAGTTTATCAGAATAAGCAGATGTATGGGTACTGGAAAAAATATAAAGTCTGCGTCTCTCAACTGGTTGTTCCCAGTTGTGCTCGAAGCGGAGAGTGGAGTCTCAGGAATTATCGCGACAGATTTTCCGGAACGTACTGCAATCCGATGATAATCCATCGGATTGAAGGAACACGTATCAGGTCTGCTCCCAGCGTACGTCGAGGCAGCGGATCTCGAATCTCGAGGCAGCCACTTGTGCGGCGGAGGATCTGGATCCGGGCGAAGCGACGCAGAAGGTGGCATCGCAGCCGGAGGTGGATCCGGAGGCGGCAGCACCGGGGAGGCGCAGCAGGTGGCATCGCAGCCGGAGGTGGATCCGGAGGCGGCAGCACCGGGGAGGGCCGCGGAGCTGGATCAGGAGCGTGCTTGGCTTCCTCGTGAGCGACATCAGACAAAGGCGGCGAAGCAGCGACACGCGAGTGCGGGGAAGGGTCCGCGACTTCGATGGGAGGCTGTGCAGCGGGGTCGGCCGGCGCTTCGACGGTGCCGTCAGCAGCAGCGGGAGAGGTATCCGCACGGAGGGGTTCGACGGCAGCTTTCACGTCGCCGGGTACTTCTGGCGTGGAAAGAGCTGCAGCGCGTACCACAGATGGCTCTTCGCGTGACGGTGCGGGTGGTGCCGAGACGTCTGCACGGAGCGCGGCTTGTGGTGCAGAGTCGGGGCGGATCGACTGGATCGCTTGGAGCACCTTGTCGATGTCGCTTTTAATGTCGCTTTTAAGGTCCTAGAGGTTGGCGTTGAGCTTAGCCGCGTGGACGGCGAGCTTGTCATCGAGGGCAGCGTTGGACTCCTTGAGCTTGGCCTCGAGGGTATCTTGTGTGACCATATACGCTTTGAGGGTCGTCCTTGGTGGACTTCTTCGTCATGGGTTGAACTATTCCCGGGCAGTGCGTCGACGACGCCGTCGGGCTGAGAGCGCAGTTCTATGCGTCCGTTTTGTCACGGAGTGGTCCCGGCAGTGCGCCTGGGTCCCACAACCTTGAAGTAACAAAACTCAGTCACTCCAGAGAGTGATTGACCTAGAGGGAGCCCGTGATGAACACGGCGTTAGACATTCGAGTCGTTAATGGTAGTAAGAGACTAAGAAAGGAGGGGCTAGGGTTACTAGTCTAGGGTTAGAAGCACTGAATTTACTACGACTCGCGTATTTCCGGAGAAGTGAACAGCCGACCTGGAAATGTCCGGGAATCTCCATATTTTCCCAATTCCGTGGAATCTTCCGGAAACTGGCGAGGAGATTTTCGGCCACATGGCGGACTGAGCCCAAAGTGCCAAAACGCTCAATAGAGACACGTGGGTGTCCACTGAGGTGTCTGCGACCGGCACCAGCGCGTGGAGTGCGGTGGTGTGAGCACGCAAGGCACTCTGTGGTTTTAGGAAAGTCTTTAAAGGTAACTGCTAAGAGGGGGGGAGTGCGAACGTGAGCATGCGGGGCGGTCAGTGGCTAGCTTTAGTGTTTCGTTTAACTTTGATTGCAACGCTAGCAGCATTTCAGTCGCAACGCCTGGGGCTTTGAGAGCTGCGAACCTCAGTCGTCGAAAAGGCTG
Organism: Chrysophaeum taylorii; assembly: GCA_029834535.1. Taxonomy (NCBI): domain Eukaryota; class Pelagophyceae; order Pelagomonadales; family Pelagomonadaceae; genus Chrysophaeum; species Chrysophaeum taylorii. The sequence continues at coordinate 19,296 of JAQMWT010000300.1, forward strand.
TCGTCGATGCGGCGGCGCTGGCGAGGAGTCTCGTCGACGTCGGCACCATCTAGGATAAGCGGCCGGCGGGAAGAGGCAGCAGAGGCAGAGGAGAGTGTCTTCTTCTATCACCAGCAACCAGCCTTAACAGTCGGAGTTCGACTGTCGTCCACATTGAATTCGAGTTTAAGCCCCTGCTGAAAAGGCGCGTTGCTGTCCCACCGAGCGTCGTAGTTGTAGACCCGGGCCCGCGCCTTGAATTTGACAACCCTCCCGAACCACCATGATGGCTCTCAGAGGTCGTTGTCGAGGTGTCCAAGCAGCAAAGTAGAACGTAGAGCGGGATCTTTTCGTCATCGCGGAGAAGGGAAGCCGTCTTGTCGATGAACAAGAAGCCGGGAGGGACTTCAAACTCATCGAAGTAGACCGTACCATCTTGCTCTTCGTCTCTCCCGTCGTCGTCGTCTTCCAAATCAAGATCTTCGTCGTCCTTGCGGCCATTGTCGTCATCGTGGCTCTCACCCGGCAGATAGTCCCCGATGTTCGCGCGTTGAAACTCTAGACCACAATGGGTCCGCCTTGAGCGTCAGCTTTGTCTTGACGTTCGCCGCGACCGTCAACTTCGACGGGGTCGTCCGTGTAAAGGCTCCAGGGGCGTCCAGCACCGGCACTTCACTAAAGAACGCCAACACTTTCAGCCCTTTGTCTCTGAAAGGTTGACCCCTGTAAGGTTCACTCAGCGCCTTGTGAACCGCGGGGGGGACCTCCCGCCCATCCCACTCGAGCGTGTGGCCCATGACACCAACACGAACGTGCACGCCGGCGCTCTCACTAAGCGGTCTCACAGTCGGCGAGCATGGAGGCCTTGCGCGCGTACTACACACTGAATATTCATGATTTGACGCACTTTTCCAGCCTCTGAGAGGCCCTTGGAAACTTCTATAATATTCTGGAGAATTCCATTTCCAGAAATTTCCATTTTCTTTTCCGCGCGAGTCATACATTTTACCTAAAGCACAAGCAGGACAAAAAGAAAGAGACGCGGAACTTGGGAAGAAAGGTGCGCCTACAGCGAGAGAGGACAAACGGCGGATGTAAGAGGGACTATAATGACCAAGGCGAGCATGCCACAGGTCGAACATAAGTTGGGTGCGTTGAGACACAGCAGGAAAGGCGCAAGGGTCGTGTAGGCGAGGGCAGGAAGAAAATGCCACAAACGGGGAAACAAAGTCCGTGTAGGGTGCAGCGGTTGTATTGCCGATCCAACAGACGATCAATAGGAGACCACAGCGACGGAGCATTGGAATGACATGATGCGTCTGACGGCGACGCAAGATTCCTTGAGGGTGGGTTGGCCCCGTGTCTTGGATCGTATGACAATCATAACCGGCCTGCTCAAGGGCATGATCAGAAAGAACCCGCTTGTCAATAAGGCCAGGAGAGGTGAGAGTGTGGGGAAATGCAACGTGGTTGCCATGAGGGGCGGAAAGAGTGGGTGCTGGGAATGGAAGACCACGAACATCCATACATAAATAATCGGAGGCAGAGAGGCCATTGATTAGTGTCCGGTGTCGTCATATACTGAAAAGTACTTAAAACGGATGCCGAAACGGACGTAATTGTTAGTACAAATACAAAATTTCGGGATGTTTGTGCGCGCTAATCGCTTTCGCGATTTATTTTTGGGATCGGTCAAGTTTGGTCAATAAGCTTGGTCAATTTCTTTCAAGTTTGCTCGATTTTGATGTATGTTTAAGGAAAAATTCACAAGTTTGGTCACTTTCAATAGAAGTTTGATCAGTTAAGTTTGGTCACTCCGAAGTTGCACTAAGTTTGATCAATCAACCCTTCAAGTTTGACTAATACCCTTGTAAGTTTGGTCAACAAGTTTGATCACTACTCCCTAACTTCCACAGTATTGACCAAACTTTGGCTTTTTAAATAAATAAAACTTAAGAAGGATTTTCAAGGGGGTGCGTGAGCGCTTTTGGTGCGAAAATGCTGTAAAAACGAGAGCTAGGTGCTGCAGCCACGCAGAATCTACCGTGGCGTTACACGCGCGGCATGGGCACCCCCCATGACCGCCTTAGAAGGAGATCCATCCTAAGACAGCGCGGGGATACGCAAGGAGAGCGGGCAGCGACGCGCGGCCTCGAGAGCAGATTCCCACGGCTTGGCGTATTTAAGCTGGGCCCATTCTCGTACCTTCCATCGTTCGTAGAAGCCACCCAAACCGCGACTCACCACGGTGGTGTTGCCGTGGTCGTACGTCATTCTTCAGCAACAAGCGGACATCGGACACCAGACTTACATGGTCTGCGTGAGACGGATCACCCCGTTCTGCATCCCAAAATCCGAGAGGGAGCGCGTCTTTGATAATCGACTCGGGGTCGAGAACGCGAAACTCGACGACCTCGAGAAACTGCGTGAGTAACGCCCCTCGAGCACCCAAAGATTGTAGTCCCACACTTGTGCGGGACCGTACAGGACCACGTTCCGGAGTTCCTCACCGTCGCGTACCCGATCCGGAGTTAGCTGTCCAGCTTGATTATGGGACGGCAACGCGAGCACGTGCCGTTGCGCCAGCATAAATAACTCGCACGACCGTAAGTGAACACCTCCTTATCCTCCTCCTCCTCGCGCATCTCGACAACCCCGCCCTGCCGCAAGATCTCCCGCTGCTGCTGCACCGTCGAGCACTGTACGAGAAAGTCGGCAAATACAAGCGGCGGCGCGAAGGGATGTCAAGACGTCGACAGCCTCGCTCTGGAAGATCGCTGACACCACCCCTGTAATTCTAACCCAGTCATCAGTACGAGTCTAAAATAGGACAAGTTTGATGTGATTGGTCGAAATTTGATCACACCAAATTGAATGCCTCCAAGTTTGACCATACACACGCATCAACATGCGAATACTCGCAGAACAACATCTACAAACAAGGCCTGCGTAAGACAACGCTGATACCACGCTGTTTCGTCGCACAAGATTATTCGGATGCGCCTTATTAGTTCGATGTTTATGACAGACTACAGCGAACGATCCCGGTTCGTCATCTCGTGCCTTTGGCGGATGACATTGTTGCAGATGTCTATCAAACGCATATGCCGAGAAGAGCCGCCTGACTGACTAACTAACTAACTAACTTCAGACCTCTCCCGAGCATGGGAGCCAGGCCGGACCGGCAGGAGCTGGTGCGGAATCACAAAGGAAAATCACGCAGTTGGGGTAGAGGCGAGGGACGAGGACGGACTTGTTGATGGTGGACCGCCACTGCGCGGTCTTGTGCGATGTCGTGCAAAAGCGTCGCAGGCCGCGGACGTGTTGGTCCACGAACAATCGACCTGTCCGTCGCGCTCTGCCCAACCGAGCGAACCCCATCCCAACATGGACTTTCCGGGTGCTAACCGGCCAGCGAACCGCCTACTTGCCCTCCATAAAGCCCTAGATGAGGACCGACACGGCCTCGCAGAAGTGCTTCGCGCGATAGCTGGATCTTTGTCGGCAAGAAGGTTCGGAGCAGGTGTGTCTTTTAGCACACGTGACGGTATTGTCTACTTGCACATCACAACGAGCAGCACGCACATAAAAGCTGCATCTTGCATATAGCACTTGAACGACAGCGCTGTCGCGCTGTAGACTATGTTGTACACGCCGTCAACTTGCCGCCCGTGTCGAACATCATCTGCTGCAAGTCGGCCTCGAGAACACACATGCTGAACTTGGCATCTTGGTTAGATCGAGTAAAGTGGAGCCTCGTATTTGCGCGCTCTGAGCTGCGACAGCGTACTCGGCGATCTCTCATAGTCGTTTACCTTCGTCTGGGCACGCGACCTCTTGTTTTCTTTCTCGGCGTCGTGGTCAACCGACGTCGGCGTGTTACCACCACGCTCCCGCTCGACCTGAGCGAAGCCCGCATCGATACCGTGTTCGTTTCGAAGTCGAACGACGATCCGGAGTCACATCGCGACATGCAGAACCGCTGAAAGCTTGATCACGGCGGGCCTTTTTTTGTCAGCGAACCGTATGTTTGCTCTCTAAGAGTACAAGTTTAGTCAACCAAGATACGGATTGACCAAACTTAAGTGACCAAACTTGTTGAAGGTTTACAGTGACCAAACTTGTATGGTGGTTGGAAACTTGACTTTCCCCTTTATTTTTTTGTCCGGCCAACAATTTTTGTCCGGGTGCGGCCACTTGTTTAGAATTTTGTATTATTAGTACGTTGGCACCTATTCGCCTCCCGGGCGGGCCGGTTGGTAGCCGGAACGTTCGCAGTGGGACGGGGTATGGCCGGGGGGCGAAGACGGAAGGTTATCGACGAGTTGGTTGTCAGTCACATCGCTGTCTCCTCGTCGCATGGCGACAAGCTTGATGGTCACTCTCCGCCGACCGACCTTTCGGCGCTCCTCGTCTACAGGCCCGTGATTCCGGACTGGCACCTGTCGGTCCGGCCTGGCTCCCATGCTCGGGAGAGGTCTGAAGTTAGTTAGTTGGTTATTGTTAGTACGAGGTATATGTCTGTTTGTCTTTAAATGTCGACTGCTAAGAGGGGGGTATATGTCTGGGTGGTGCTGGCCACAACACAAACCCTAACCCTGCGATCGCTAACCGTTGGTTGCGATGGAGGACGGCGCCTAACACGCTTCCTCCCTGCGGCGGCCCCAGCCGTCCCGGAGTGAGACGGTGCCTGCTCGCCTCCCGGGCTGGCCGGTTAGCACCCGGAAAGTCCGCGCTGGGATGGGGTTCGCTCGGTTGAGCAGAACGCGACGGACAGGTCGATTGTTCGTGGACCAACACGCCCCGGCGGAGGCAGAGAGGCCATTGATTAGTGTCCGGTGTCCTCATATACAGAAACGTATACAGGCTGATGTTTGTCTGTCTGTCTTTAAAGGTCGACTGCTAAGAGGGGGGTGTGTGTGTGGTGCATGAAGGATGTGGGTGGTTTTGTAGGGTAGGTCGACTCTCTCCCGAATCAGGGTAAGGCTCAGGTAGGCACGCGAGCCAGACATTGATCCTCCAAGCCGTCTACGGCGCGGACTATTTCCACGACCCGCGTCGGCTCTTCCAGCGCGCCATTCTCACGCCCCGTCGAAACGATGTTGTCGATGCTGACAACGCGCGCATGACGGCGGCCTTTCCCGGAGACGAGGCGTCGGAGTTCTTTTCGGCCGACTAGGTTGGGTCGGAAGACGACGCGTCACTCTTTACAGTCGAGTTTTCATCTCCCTGACCACCAACGACTTGCTGGCTTTGATCTCGAGCTTATAGTCTTCGCAACCTCGACCCGTCGCACGGCCACTGCAACGGCACCCGATACATCATCGATCGTGTCGTGTCACCGAGGCTCCTCCAACCAGTACAGTCCCTTAAGCTCCGCTGACGCCAAACGATCAACAAGAGCCAGGGGCAGACGCCCCGCAAGGTCGGCGTCCTCTTGCCCAAGCCCGTCTTCTGCCACGTCTAGCTCTACGTGGCTCTCTGTCGAGTCGGCAAACCCGAGGATATCCTCTTCTGGGTCGACGACTCCACCCTACCCCACACGTGCTGGGCAATACCGATAAGCCCCCTCCCGGCGTCTACACGCGCACTGTAGGTGAACTTACTGGGACCAGGTGAACTTACGGGGGTTGGAGATTAGGACTAGGTGAACTTAGTCACGCGAACGCTCGCGGTGCCAGCGCCATAAGCACACTCGACGCGAAGCGGCGGCCCTCACGTTCGCACTCTTCCCCCACCGTGGTCTTACGGTGCGTTGTGTCGCGTGTGAGGATGTGCCAGAAGGGCATAGCAGAGATCTCATAAAAATTAAAAAAAAAAAAAAAAAAAAAAAAAACATGATATCATAAAAAAGCAGATGTATGGGTACTGGAAAAAAAATAAACTCTGCGCCTCTCAACTCGTTGTCAATAGGACCGGTAGAAGGGAACGTTAAGTGGGGAGTGCCCGAGCCAGAGACAGAGCCAGTGCCAAGAGCAGAGTTGATGGCGTGTTGTTGTGTGTTATCAAGTTGAGTAAACAAGAAGGGGAATTAAAGAGATTGACGTTGGCACCCGTACCGTAGACAACAAGACTGAGCTTGTTGTAGTGAAGATAGTCGCGCTCACGGGCGGTGAGTAGAGCGTTGAGAGAGTTGGTGGAAGACAAGACTTGGTGAACCGTTGGAGATAAGGGGAAAGTATGAAAATTGAAAGACGGATAGGTGGCAGCAGTGGAAGGTGGGTCAGTAGGGGAAGGCAAGGCCGTGGAAGGCGGTACATAGGGTGTGGTGGAGGGTGGCAACGCAAGAAGCGGCGGAGAGGGTTGAGACGGGGGCAAGAGTGGTGTTGGGGCAGAGAGGTAGTTTTGGTATAATGGTGGATTTGGTCGAGGTTGGTATTGGGAATGAGGGGGAGGTCGGGACGTGGCTTGGGAGAGTAAGTAGCGCTGGCGCTTGCGACAATCTTTCTTGTAATGACCAGGAATGCCACAAAAGTGACAGATGTCAGTAGCGCGTGGGCGCTTGGTGATAGAATAGTTGGGTTGGGGAAAAGGACCCCGGTTGTGTGTGTTGTAAATGGAGCCAGTGGCCTGGAACGGGAAGTTGGGCGGGGACGTTGGCGCGGATTGGAGCGCAAGGGAGTATGGCGACGGGAGCGGCAGAAACATTGAGCAGTAGAATGGTTGCGACGACCACAGATTTGGCAAAAGGGAGAGTTGGAGTCACTGTTGCGATTGTTGGAGTCACTGTGGCGATTGTTGGTGCCACTGTAGCGATTGCAGGGTCCCTTGCTGATAGCAACATTGATGAGCGTATGCTTCTGTTGGGCGTGTTCATAAATTTTGGAGTTGAGGCGATCAACAAAACCATCATGTGTTTGCAGTTTAGCATCAAGCGCAATGAGATCCTTGGACAAAATTGAATCAGGGATTTTCGTTTGAAGCAGCTGCAACGAAGTAGCGTCGGGGTCTAGATGATGCCGAGCAACTTGAACTCCAGTGATGAACTTGTTGAGAAAGCTCTCAAGATCATCCACATTGTTGCACACCAGTGTATGCAGTGAAGCAATAGCGGATTGAGCTACGCGTTCCCCGTGACCCATATAGACATCGGCAATGCGCCTGTAAAGCCGCGTGAAGTTCATATCGCGGTTTTCACGGATGTCTGCACGATCAGTATCATGCATCGGGAGAGCCATGAAGAGGGCAGACTACCAACGTTGTTGCTTCACCCGAAATTCATCTTCAGAGAAGCCAGATTCCGATATGCTAGTCCAAGTATCGTGGGTCAAGATAATATGACCGCCGGTGGTGATGATCATGTTCTCAAGACGACGTGTGCACTGATGAAAGAGATGTCGCTCACCGCTGAAGGCATCGAGTTTTTGCGAAAGCTTGCTATCTTTAATTTCGATCGAGGACATGATAGACGACAACTATCCGAGCACGTAGCAATGAACTGAAGCCGATGAGGAGTCGCCGTGAAGTCAAGCACAGGGTCGATCGAAACGAACGACTGCTGCTGCCATGTGACAACAGGAATGAGGCGTTAGACTAGCGATAAGGGAATGACGTAGGGATATAGGATAGATGATGTCATAGTTTGATATTTGATATTGGATATAGGATATTAAATATAAGATACTTTAAGCGTCCGTTGGGCATGAACCGTTTTTTCGGGGAAATTCAAGGCGGTTAGCCTCGATTCGAAGGCCTCAACGGCATCATCGTTTAATTAGTTCGGTTTTAGCCATCTCGGCGTCGACATCTCGGCGTCGACACGCTCGCGTTCCTCGCCTCTCCCTCTCGCCCCATGCCGACCTCGAGGAAGCGCCGACTCAACGCGATCCCCTTGCCCCCAGACTTGAGTGTCGTCGACGCCTCGGTCGATATTGAACTCGGCAAGTCGCATTCGCTGACGGACCTCGCCTCGAAGTTCAAATTGGTGCCGCGAGACGCGTACCTGCTCTGATGGCTGTTGTTTTACCTCGGCTTCAGCGTGGAAGAACACTGCGATGTGCTCGACGAGCTCGCCTACTTCGAAGAGCGCCACGTCGACACGCTCTGTACAATGTTGGAGTCGGCGGGGATGAGTTATGTCGGCAAGGGGAGGGTCGCCCGATTCTTTCGGGCGCAGGTCCCTTGGCTTCGCCAGAATCGTCGGCGTCACTTTCCCCCCACCTGCCCGCGGAGTCTCCTCAACTTCGCGTTCTTTGGCCACGCTGGCGGTGTTACCCAGAGCTTGCATGGTGAATGAATTTTCGCATATGATCGGCGTGCATCCTGACGATCCCGACTGGTGGCACTTTGCCTTGCGCGGGACGTACCAGGTGTTCACGTACGAATGGGCATTTCACAAGACATTGGAGGCCAGCACATCCGAGAGACTCCGAGCCACCTTCAACGAAAGGTACCGACTTCTCTATGCCGCGCGCGCGGGTTGCGCGCTGGGCTGCTTCGGCCTTTTTTACTGGAGGCTCGAAGCGCATCCCCAGCTGCCCATCCTTGCAAACAAGCCCAATGTTGAAGTGCCTGTAAACTGTCTCAACAGCGCGCACGCGATCGGCGGCGTTCCCGGCTTTTTTTGGAGCCCTCATTCTCCAATTGCGCGTTGGAAACAAGGCATTTTCGGAGACCCCGAGAGCAGTCATCGAAACCATGCTGGATCGTGGTCTCGCACTTAACGATAGCGGCATGGAGTCGTCTGTTCATCGCGGCGTTGATCGCTCCAAGTGGGTCTGAGCAATGCTTGGATGCTCAAAGGAACTCATCGGCGAGTTGGTCAAGAGCATCGCCAGCGAAAATCCCCGCTCGGCGCTAGAAAACCCGGGGTCGTCGTCGGTACGTGCCAACGATCACAGACCGCGCGGAATTCCGTACGAGCTGATCAGTTGGATCTGGCGAGCGCCACCAAAGCTCAGGAATCTCCATGGCGACGTTGAGGGTAAGCTCATGACGGACGAAATGTACCATGACCTTTTTTTTGCCAAAGTCGGTTCGAATGTCTCGAGGGATAAGGTTATCCGTTCGGTCCAATTGCCATGGACGATGTTTGTTTCTGGCAAGGGCAACGGATCGTCGGTACTCGGTTATTTCTTGCGTTGTTTTGCCAGCTACTTAAATCCCAATTCGCTCCAAGATAGTAGTTGCGTGCACTCACAAGAGCTTCTTTCATGTGCTGGGACCCTAATGCACGTGTCGTTCGGCGACCTTTTTAGTGGGCACACTGGGAGCGACCAGTATTCTCGCAAGCGCGAGAACATATGGATCAAGTTCGAACGCGTCGCGGCGTTGACCGACTGCGAAGTCTTCATGAGCCACCCCTGGCTTCAGCTCGATGAAAACGGCGTCGTTACGCTCGAACCTCCGCACATTGCCTGGGTGATTGCATATCTGAATTTCTGTGTTCTCGCAAAAGACCAGCCCATTATCAATACGGTAGTCGGAACGCTTAAAGCGAAGGCACTCGTGCCGTCCACGATGCAGCCCCAGTTGAGTGCACTGAGAGCAATGGAAGAACGCGTTTGAGGTACTGCTCGTTCTCCTTGGACCCACCCGGCTGTCAAACGCACCGTCAAGGAGAGGCCACACGAAGAGTACGTCGCTCTCATCACCGAGACGCCGCGCGAAGTGTCGCCTCCGCCCTGGTTTGACGTCAATTGTTGGCTTCGACGTCTCGTTGGCGCTCATCGATGGTGTGTTCGTGCCGTCGAAAGGATCTCGAAGGAATCCGCTCAACCGTCGATCAGGTGCTTTCTGCATCTGGCGATTTTCCGGATCATTTTCGGGTTGTGCCACGCGGGCCGACCAACCGAGGACGATGGCATCGACATCCGCGACAACCTGCTCGTCCCCAAAGACCACCACGGCAACGACATTCTGAACGAGCTCACGGGGCTCCCCGACTCTATCGTCTTCAAGTCGCCCAAGGTGCACCACACGAAGAACCGCAAGGAGTTTAAGCGCGTCTACCACAACGACCGAAACCTCGCGTTGTGCCCGGTCTTGCGCATTGTGCACGTCATGCTCACCTACTTCATCCCCAACAACGTATCGAAATGGCCGCTCTTCCGCCACTACGATTTCGAGGAAGGTGGCGTCAAGTGCGGCGAGCCTTGGCAGGACGAACTGTTCCGCCGATACTTGCAGCGGATGTTCATGGCCGCAGGTGCGGGTAATTCCTCTTGAAACGGTGATGTTTCCCGACGCAGGCTGGGATGGACAACACCCCCTCCCGAACCATCGAAGCCTGCGGCCATCTAGCTGCGGCTGGATGTGCCGCGTGCTCAAGTGCTTCGAGTTGGGGCTCGTAAAACAGCACATGGGCCACGCGAGCGCTGGCGAGAACCTCGAGCTCTACCTCCGCGACCAGATGACCTGGGCGAGGGATAAATACGGGTCGGTCGAGGGAGATCCACTCGCCGATCCCAAGAGCGATATGCGACTCCTTTCGTGCGAAGCCTGCGTCAACGAGGACCTCACGAACCGCAGCGAGCCACTGATAACGTGGCTCAAGCGTCGCCGCGATGAAGAAAGTATCCCCGAGCTCTGGTACGTGGAGGCTCGAACCCTCCAGATACCCACTCCTCTGCTGTACGATTCACCGCCGCATTTTGTCTTCGGGCAGACGACACAACCCACTCGCGTCTTGCTTGCCTCTGGCGTAGCGCGGCCGGCGAAGGTGGTGCTGCTTCCCATCCTCTTGGCCACTGTTGCGACTTTGGGAGCCCTCTCTTTTCCCGGCAGCCATCGCCCTTGCCTCGAGGTGGCCACGAACCACACGGGCCACGCGCCATTGTTCCAAATTGCGGTCCCCCTAGATCCCCAAGGAGTTTTTACCTGTGCATACATAAGACTCGAAATCACAATTGCAACCGCAGGGCGGGCGCGCGGAGCGGAACCCTCGGCAGTTGTAGGCGGACCGCGGAAACCGCGGCGCGATGGACCGTCGAGCGATAGACCGTCGACGAGAAAGAAACCGTCGACCTCCGGGCCGCCATGTCGACGCGGAGTTGGAAATTGAGTCCAAGTTCTAATCATCCATTAAAGCGCGGAGAATTATTATATCCTCGTTTTTTTTTATTTGTGTGTCCAAGATCCAGTGTATCTTTGTCGCGGGACTCGAAATAATTATTTGGTGATCGTTAGTTCGACCAAGCGTGATGAGCAAGATGCACATGGTTACGAGAGGTAGCGCAAAAGCGCGCGGGGGCAACGAGCTATCATCGACACCCGAAGGCGAGGGGGGTCGTGTCGACCCTCCTTCGGCCGTTTTGGCGCGAGCGGAGGAGCCATGGGAGGAGCCAGTGGCGCGGAAGAAGCTCAAGAGGTCTCGGAAAGGAGGTGCAAAGCATCGTGTGACCGCGGACCTCAAAGACGAACCTTATGCGGTGCCGAGCTTGAACGAAGGCGAGGATGGTTGGCCGCCAGAGACTACTCCCCAATTCCCCTCGGACTCGTGCGAGGATGGCGTTGCGGGCAACAGATCGCGTGTCCTCGAATCCGTGGCCGTTTTCCTCGAATCGTCGGAGGACAAACCTGGCCATTGGAAGCGGGGCAAGTTGCCCGAAGACATCGCCGATCGTCTCGTCACGGACCACGTCTATAACGGCAGTCTTCTCCAAGGTCAAATTTGCGCGCTTCCCATGAGCTCTATTGTCGAGGTAGCTCGCCAAAAGGCCCGTGACCTTGAAAAGGGCTTTCCACGTGCTCTCGCACATCTCGTGAGCACCACCTTTATGGCGACGGAAAAGACTCAAGTCCTCCTGAACGAGGGGGGAATTGGCGCCTTGAACAAGAACATGCACGTCGTCGATCTCTCCACTTGCCACACTTGTGCCGCCATCTTCGGGTCTCGGGATGGAAAATCGGAGCTCACCTCCGTGAACTTCAAGTCGGATTATGATTCGACGATACGGTCGTCCATCAATTTTCCGAGAACGACCCCCGGGGTTGACTTTGGTTGCGAGAATAACCCGGCGGTTTCTCACGTCCCGAGCGTCAGACTGATGCACGGGCGACGGCTTTGCGAAGCAGACCTCGTTCTTCAGTATATAAAAACGTGCCTTCGTTCGGAGGACGTCACCCTGATACCGAAGCACGAGGCTTACATGTTCGACGAGCGATTCGACCGCGACAACCTTCAACGTGCGCTCTTGGAGCTCAATCGGACACTAGACCATTAATGGAAGCCAGATTCCAAGCACCAGAGGGAAAGCATTATACGCGATTGCGAAGACCCCCTCAGCAAGCTCGCCCTCATGGACTTTTACGATGAGTGCACGACGGTGTTCGTATTCAAACTCGTCTACAACAGCGGCTTTTTGTTCTGCCAACCCGAGTTCATCAGCGCGATCGAACTCACGAACGTGAACGAGTACATCTCCAATATGACAGAGGATCCGGAACATGCGCCTGTCATTTCTGGGTACCCAGAATCCTACGGCCTCCTACTCCCCGAGTGGGTGGCGACGGTTCAACTCGCATTTCGGAGTCCTCATGTCCTCGTCCCCGTTGCTGAGGAGCACGCAGGAGCTCGTGCCGTCCTGGAGCACCACCTTGCTCACGAGATGTTTGGGCAAATTTCGAGACAAGTGCGACAAAACAAGACGCCGGTTGTCTCTCACGTCATCGTGATCATCGAAAACGGGGCGGGACAGACAAGCGTGACTGTCTTCCTCATCAACGTGCGCGATGATACCAACTTCGCCGGGTTTCTCGTCGACTACGAAGCCCTGGCCTCGGAATCTACCACAGGTGTCTGCGGTCGGCTGTATAACTGGCGCATCCTCGAGATGGCCTACGACAAGCTGCGTAATCTCGACAAGTTAAAGACTTGTGGGCTTCCAACCCAAGAGCTTTTTTGTTCGCTGAATGCCGACAGAGTCGAGTGTTGGAAGTGCGCCGTGTTCCCGAAGAAAGTCCAGGACCTCAGGGATGGGGTATCTACGAAACCGCTGCCGTTCGACGTCTACTGCGATCGGCTCCACCAAGCTCGCGTCGAGTTCACGTGGTCGGACCTCTCGGAAATATTCGTGCACGAGCGCACGGTGCTATGGCGTCTCATAATTGAAACGGCACAGAGGGCCATCGACACGTACAAGGAACGGAAGAGAGGCTTCTTAAACCTCGGTTTTAAAGACCCTCGCCTGGGTAAGAAGAAATATCACAACGCCACGTTTATAGTCCAAGGCAACGACGAGACGCCCTGCGACGTGATACTCACAGGCGGTTCGTCGAGCATCCCCCGCCTCACCAACTTCTTTCCATGGTGCAACACCATGACCACGCCGGAGGGAAGTCATGCGACGCTTATCGGTGCGCTCTGGTTTTACGCGCACTTCTTTGACTGCTCATGTTTCAGGTTCTGCGCGCGCCGCCGTTCGCGATTTCGTGCACCACTTCCCGTCGTTCGACACCAAGAAGTTTCGCGGCGACAATTACACGCCGTGTGGCGTCGGCTGTCTCCTTCTACACGAACATTTTCCCGAAGCCGACGCCCAGAAGAACTTCTGGGTGTCGGGGGACGGGTCGTTCATCGAGATGATTCTCGAGGGACACCCCTTCATGCGCCCCGGGAATGACCCGTCGACGAAAGTCGACATGGGCCTCAACCTATCCTGGGGCCTAGAAGATTCCAAGTATGCTCTTCGGTTCTTTCTCCTCGGGATCAACATCAGAGCAATCTCCACATTCGACGTCGCCAACCCGCTCTGCATCGATTTTGCGACGCCATCTCTTGATCGCGCAGCTCTTGGAGAAAAAGGCTGGACTGAAGGGACGCCCGTCTCCATCAAGCCGTTCGCGGCGTGGCAGATTACGAAAGTCGAGGTTGATGGTATCTCCGTGCATAAGGTCGTCGGACTGACCGTGGGCTTCATCGCCTCGTTCGAAGTTGTCAAGACCTCGCGCGGGAAGTCGACGAAAACGCCAAGGCACGTCGAAGCCAGCATGTCGGCTCGATGCGATGACTTCGAGAACATGCTGAGGACCCTCGATGACAGGGTTACCGAGGCCCTCGAGTGGTAAACCCAATGTCCCCGTCACTACGATTGTCGCTTCGGACACGGGCCTCCACGACCACCGCACAATCTCCAAGAATTGGGGGGGGGGGACAATGATGACGCCCTTTCGACGGCCGAAGAAGACGACCCCCCGCCTCTCCCATCACCACTTTTTTTTTTTTTCTTGTCTCGCGCGATAGTTCGCTGCCGTTCCCCTGGTCTCGTCACCATCTTGGGTCTTGAGATCTGCATAGGGGGCCTGCTGTGCGCGCAAGTCGACAACAAATACGTTCGACATACTATCGTATGTCGTACTTTCGCATGTCGCAAGAGTCCTGTTTGGTCACGCTTTGTGTGGAGTGGGATGTAGAGGTCATTTTCGGGGAGCCGAGGCGAGTACTCCTAGTAGATCAAGAAGTGGATAACACGGAGTGTGCGGATGGCAGCGCCCACGTGCGAACGCACTCGATCTGTGAACGCACGCGACCTGGAGTCGACCGCGCCACTCAATGGTAACGACCAACATCTCGCGTGGTTTTCGCTCTGGCGGGCGGCGGCGGGGCTATCAAGACGCTCACGTCCGAAAAACATTTTCTTAATCTGAGACATGATGACATAACGCGCGGCCGCGCTTGCGGCTTGTTCAGGCCATCCGGCGGCGTCGCGAGCGCGATGCATGGCCTTCAGCGTCGTAACAGCACCCCAAACATGCGCAGAGCGCATCGCTGCGCGAACCTGGGTGGCAAGCGGCTGCGCCAACTTCACAGAGGCAAAGGCGGCCCAAACTCGCCGCATCTACCGTGAGGGGATCGCCAACGCATTAGGCCGGGCTCGCTGTGCCCTCACCGCCCTCACCCATGTCGCCGCCTCGGGGAACCTCACCCAGGCCGCCCGATCCCAGCAGGACGTCACCCTTCGTCGCACATACGTCCGGCGGCAGCATGCGTACGACCTACGGGCGGGGCCCGTCCTCTCTTCGCCTGCCCCACGACTCGGCGATGACCCTTACTAGGTAGCTTCACTCCGCCCGAAGGCATACCGA
>JAQMWT010000301.1:0-31408 GCA_029834535.1 Chrysophaeum taylorii
TTTACGTACTCATACCGGGGATTTTATTTTTGGTCCCGCCACACGGATAAAATTCAAAATAATTGAGCAGCAATCTGGATTGCAAACTACATATTTCAAGGTCTCAGACTTTCCTTATATGAAATCTGATGGCAGACAAATGATGCCGCATGGCCTACCTGATGGTGAGTATAAAATGCTCTATTATAGTATTGATAAAGGGGGAAATCAGGAGCAAATCCGAACGGATATGATTTACCTTGATAAATTAGGTCCCAAAGTAAGTGCTACTTTTAATGCTACCCCTTCTTCTTATAAAGATGGAATTCCTGTTTATCAGGCAGGCGTTCAATTGCTCATAGAAATTGCCGATGAAAAAGTGGATGTTCAAAAAGTTACTTATAAGATTAATGACCGCCCGAAAATTGAAAGCGAAGAACTTCATGCGATCGATCTTACAAGCGAAATAAAGCAAGTAGGTGGTGAGACAATAAAGATTGAAGTCATTGCTTATGATACGTTTTATAACATATCAAAAAAAACCATTGAATTTGAAATATCGAGATAGGATTAAGCATTGATTTATTTGTGTTACGACCCGGTGAGCAATCATCGGGTTTTTGCATAGGAGCTATAGCAAGCGAGTAAAACTAAACATGGTTATATTAAACCCATATCTCTAGCTAAAGTGATTAGCTCAGGAGAGTTTGCCACCTCTAGTTTGCGAACCATGTTTCTTCTGTGAGTATCCACGGTTAGTTTAGATATTCTAAGCATCCTTGCGATATCACGAGAATAAAAGCCTCGAGCTACAAGGCGGAGAATTTCTAACTCTCTTTTAGTAAGCGTTTTTTCAAATCTTTCAATTTCAGGAAACTTAAAATCGAACCCTTCAGTATTTGGGCCTATTAATTGCCAGGAGCCTGGTTTGGGACGCATCCAGGTTACATCGTTTATAAATGAAAAATTACTCACTAATAGTCCATTGGATTGCCCGTTTGCAATTCCATGCCTTTGCAAATAAGTAAAGTTTTCCGCCTCTTCCTCTTGCACGATAAATGATTTTTGATTGATGCTTTAGAACCAATACTCCCTTTTGGTTCATGAATCTGATACTAGATATAGCATATTGAGTCACCAGTTCCAGATCTGATGGATGAATTAACTCATAAAGTTTGTCAATTGTATCAATTTCATTGATTCGAAAACCTGCAATTCGTTGATTGCCATTAGGCTGAAGGTCGCCCTTATTTATTTCATACATGCAATGTAAACCACAATCAACGGGGCTGACATATTGCTCCGGAAGTGTTCTTTCAAATAGGGAACTTACATTGTTAGCGATACCCACATAGTCAATTTAAGAAAAAATGACTAGAATTGAGAATGGCTTCCTCAATAAATCATACCATCGTTTTTGTTCATGGTAATTCCTCTTCAAGTAAAGTATTCAGCTCTCAGGTGGGACATTTTACAAATGCAATTGCAGAAGATTTATCCGGACATGGTTTGAGTACACCATCGAAAGATCCATATGGACAATACTCCGTTAGTGGGATGCGTAAATCGCTGATTGAGAAGCACAAAGACAAGGAGTCCCTTATCATGGTTGGAAATTCTTTGGGAGGACATCTGTCAATTGAAATAGCACCGGAGCTACCTAACCTTAAGGGTCTAATCTTATTCGGTGCTCCTCCGGTTAAAAAACCCTTGAATGTCGATGAGGCATTTCATCCAACTGAAGCCCTTTCTGCATATTTTCAAGGTGAGTTTGATGAATCGCATCTAAGAGACACCCTGCATGTGATTGCTTACAAAAAGGAACATGTCGAGGTTTTAATCCAGGATTTTATGAGAACAGATTTGATATTTCGTGACGTATGGGCAAAGTCGGTCCTACAAGATAAAGAGCTTATGGATGAAGTACAGATTATAAAATCCCTGGATTTACCTGTCTACGTGATCAATGGTAAACAGGACCCATCTGTGAATTTAGACTATGTAAGAAGTCTGGAAGGAATCACCAGAATCTATGAAATTGATGAATGTGGACATTACCCGAGCCTAGAGCAGCCAGATCAATTCAATAAAATTTTAGAAGAAATTTTGCAGGAAATTCCCAGCTGATTTCCATATTCTTTAGAGATTGTAATGCTTATATATCGTTGAGTATAATAACTCATAGTAGGTATTTTGAGAATGTCAATACCCATCGATGGGTATTGGAATAGTTAATTTTTAGACTTCATTTTGATATTGTATTAACGAAATATCATCATGAAAACCGCCAAATTTTTAATTATTCTAGCTTTTAGCATTATATGTTTTGATAGCAAATCTCAAAACCAAGATGCTAAAATTAAAAAATGTGAGCAGCAAGCAACCCCTTATAAAGACAAGATTGATCAGAATCACATATATGCTTACATAGCCCATGTTGCCTACATAGATTGTCTAATTACTGAATTCCCAGATTACAAGCAGCAATATATTGACACTCAGATATCCCCAAACATGAAATCCATTAGACAGTGGGGTACACTTTCTGAAATGCCTTCAGATTCTAGAGTACTGCTTAAAAAGTATTGGAATGTCAAATAAACTGATTGAGGTTATGAAAACTATATTTTTTCGATGGATAGTAATATTGTTGTTAACAATGGTTTTTCAATCTTGTTCAGAGGAAGAAGAGCCTATTCCAGAGCCTGAAAAGCCGTGGGAGCATTATGTTGTTGAGCCAGGAAATTTCTCTATTAATACTGCCCCTATTGTTTTACATGACGGCACCAGAAGTGGAAGCTACAGTAATGGCACTTTGTACTACAATACCTTCGTTCGTAGAAGTGAACTGCCTGATAATGTTCAGTTCGAATATTATATTATTCGAGCTTATGTACCCTCCAATGATGCCTATGGTACAATTGTTACAGGATTCGGATTATCACTCTACTATGGTTTAGAAAGTGAGAAAGTAAGGATAGATGGGGATCAAGATCAAACAAGATCAGTGGGAATAACATCAATAAATGGGGCTCAATATTCTGTTTTTGAAATTGTGGTAAGGGATTTAGAATTTACAGCCAATAAAGAGAATGTTGATAAAATGATCTTTGCATTTAGGGTCAAGTACTTTTTACGCTCTACAAATGAAATTATAAATGAGGATGTGATCAATTTGGAAGTTTTTACCGATACAGATCCAGTATCAGATGGAGGTGGTGGTGAATTAGGTACTTCTACTTTTTGGATTAATCAGGATTACGGATGCGGACATATTGACGTAAGCATCTCAGGATATGGAACCCAAACAATTGGTTCTTATTATGATTCTAATCCTGGTTGTGAAGCTCAAGGTTCAGCAAACTTCAATAACCTTCCTTTTGGCACGTACAATTATTCAGCTTCCGGATCAGGATGTTCATGGAATAACAGTTTCAACATAAGTTCCGATTGTGCAACCATCCAGTTAACACTTTAGATGAGGGATTATGGTAAAGACTATTAAGATTTTCTTTCTATTATTGGTTTTGGTTTGCTGCTCAAAAGAAGAGGATGCAGCCCAACCTGAACAGAACGCCGATACTAGTTGTACCTCGGAATATGAAGGACCTGATAGTTTTGAGTCTCAACAACGAGATGCTTTTTGTGAATTAGCTTTTATTTATCGTTGTATTGAAGGATTGTCTTCTGATAATGAGGTTGTAGTTGATGTATGTAACACTTACAATAATGATGCTTTTTGGGGAACCTCAACACATCCTGACTGTCCATATTGTTCAGGCGGATCCGGTGGAGATGCTAGTGCTCTTGGTGAACATTACGGAAAGGAAGTCATGTTCTTTTCACGGAATGAATGGGATTATCCTTTATATTATAATGATGAAGGAATAACCACAATTTACGGAAATCCGAATGTTTCTGATATGCCTTTCATAACCGATACATTCACCCCACATTTCACTCTGGACCAGCCTGGCAACTCTGGTGATTTAACATTTAAGTTTAAAACCATCATTCCTGACCCTGAATATGCTTTCAATGGAGTAACCCACGAAAAAGAGATGTCATTTTCGGCTGTTCATTTAGAGTCAGAGAGGAATTATGTTGAGATTGAGGACAACAATTTTAAAGTTTGGTCTCAGGAAGAAATAGAAAGCTTTAAAGACAATTTACCTATTGTAAAATTCACTGTCCCTAAGACTGAAATTAAGGCTGGAGAACTTATACAAATTGAGAATAACTCTAATATTGATATAAAGTGGAGATGGGAATTCGAAACTCTAGATGGAGTTAA
Organism: Chrysophaeum taylorii; assembly: GCA_029834535.1. Taxonomy (NCBI): domain Eukaryota; class Pelagophyceae; order Pelagomonadales; family Pelagomonadaceae; genus Chrysophaeum; species Chrysophaeum taylorii. The sequence goes on from JAQMWT010000301.1 coordinate 4,274, forward strand.
AATTGATGATATTCAATTTGGTAGCCAACTTGAAAACCATTTTCAAGTGGGTCGTTATATCCCTAACGGAATCTTTTATATGAAAGATGTTTTGAGTAGTGTTAGTTCTACTGCTGGCGAAGAGTCCTTTAATCCTCAAGTTACGTCTATAATTCCAGGAAACTTAATCATAACGGCTCAAGGATTGAACTTTGATACCGAAGAGTTTACGTATAGTATTCAAATTACAATAAATCCAATTGAGAGCAGTCAATATAATCTAATGACTGATTCTAGAAATAATGCACAGTATTATACAATTAATTTGGGTGGAATTGAATGGATGACCTTGCCTTTGTATCTCTTCGATGAAAGATTTCCTTACATTCAATCGCCTGATTCTTGGCCTTATTATGATTTGGGATATTTAATAAATAATAATTTATTAAATGATATTTGTCCCGAGGGATGGCGTTTACCAACTGAAAGCGAATTAGGAATTTTATCAGGTATTGTTAGTTCAACAGATGATTTTTACAGCGTAATGCCTCTTGACCCCTTGAGCTATTTTTATAGCAATCTAAGTGAGTGGAAGAATCAAGATAATTTCCGAGGCACATATTTCAATAATAATGGAGAAGCGCACATGATTCTTTTATACGAAAGTGGTATTTTCCATAATGGCAGATCTGGAGGGGAGTATATGCCATGTACGTGTGTGAGAGATTAATGAAAAACATAGCGCTTTTGATCGCATTTTTTTTTACCACACCCTTGGCTTGTCAAACACATTCAATTAGCACTTTGACGTTTTTATTGGAGCACCAATATCAGATTGAGATTTACTACGATTCGATTGAGGTTGTCAAACTAAAACTTGACACAACGATCTCTAAAAAACGTGGCGAATTAACCATCATATCAAATCGATTTGAAACTACGAGACAAAAGGACACAGTGATTTTAAAGAAACATCTTCATTTATTGGCGAATGAGTTTCAAAAATATCCAAAGGATTACTTTCAACGAATTGGAATGAAATCGCTTTGTTTGCTGAAGTCTGTTTACTTTGGTGATTCCAGACGTGAAGCTGTACCGGATAACTTAAGAGGAACCCTTTTGTTGGAAAGCAGCAATCGTCTCATCAATGATTCTACTTATCTTAAGTACGCTTTCCACCATGATCTGCACCACTTTGCAGAAATGGGGGCGTCCTTAAACCGCGTAAAATTATGGAAAAAATGGGCTAAGCTCAATCCAAAGAAGTTTAAATACTTTGGCTCAGGGTCGATGCAGGATCAAAAAAGGTATGCTAATGTTGACTTTAGCTATTTGCACCCAAAGGAGGGGTTTATTACTAATTATGCACTAACAGCTGCTGTAGAAGATCGTGCTGAAATGGCCTCTTACATGATGATACCAGAATATCAGGTAAAAATGCTACCTCTTTTGAATGAAGATAAGCGACTGAAAAAGAAGGCAGACTTCATAATGAACCTTCTCAATAAAATGAGTGACACAACGGATAATTATTGGATGAAGGCAATGCTCCGCCGATTAAAATTCAACTGACCAAATATTCCTTAGCGGTCTCCTCGTCATCAAACGGTCGCATGGCTCCTCCCAGCATTCGGTTGTATCCGGATAATAAAACTTTTTTGGCCCCTGTGATGCCCACAACCGCTCCTTTTACAGGAATTTTCTTTGTTTCTTTTCCCATTTCCCGAATATAGGCCGTGAACTTTCGCGTTGCAGGAGTCTCAGTAATATTGACCAGTCTCAAGTGTTCTCCTGGATCAGAAAGCAAAAAATCACGTAGAGAAGCAGCAGTTTCCAGCATTTCAGCTTCATTCTGTCCTCTATAATCAACATAAATAATGGTTTTCCCTTTATAAATAATTTTTTGAATCTCTGGCATTAGTAGTTCGGTATGTGTGAAAGGCTAAAATAATCAGTTTGCGAAAAAAAGATAATGTCTTTCTCATGACTTGAATTAATCTTATTTCATTTTTCGTCAGATCATTCAATGATCTATCCGTAATCAGGTCAAAATAAAATATTATGAAGAGAATTATTCATATCATACTAGCTGCGCTTTTGCTTTCCTGTTCAGGCGAATCCAATTCGCCAAAAGATCCTATATTCAATTTGGAAGGAGTTGCTCTGGCTGGATATGATCCGGTGGCCTATTTTGAGCAGAGCGAAGCAAGAATAGGAAGTGAAAATGAATTAGTAGTCTATCAAGGGCTGAATTATTATTTTTCCAGTACCAAGAATAAGTCGTTGTTTCTGGAAAATCCGGCAAAGTATTTGCCTGCCTATGGGGGATGGTGTGCTTATGCTGTGGCAGAGACTTCCAAAAAAATGGCACCTGACCCTACTATGTGGCAAATTAAGGAAGGAAAGCTTCAGCTTTTTTATGACGATTGGATGACTTCTTTGACAGGAAGCTTAAAAAATGAATGGAATTCAGATCCCGAGAATTACAGGGTAAAGGCAGACTCTAATTGGGAGGAAATGAACCAATAGCCTAGTTATCTAAATATTAATTTTGGTTGTAGAAAAGAATAGATCACTTCATTTGAAGGTATAATTTCTAACTTGGCATCTTGATTTCTTTTAAGAAATCGGGAGAATGGCACAGAGAAACCAAATCAAGACCAAGGCGCTTTACAAAAAACTTGATAAACTTTTCGAGAATAGCACATCATTGGAGCTTAATTCTCAAAACCGATGGGTCATCTTCTCAGATCTTCATATGGGTGATGGAGGTGCAACAGATGATTTTAAAAGAAATGCTAAACTCTTCACTTCTGCGCTTGAAGAGTATTATTTAAAGAAAGATCATGCTCTGATATTAAATGGGGATATAGAAGAACTTCAGCGTTTTCAGGTTTCAAAGATAGCTGCCCAGTGGAAGAGTGTGTACGCCTTATTCGATCGATTTAATGATAGAGGGCGCCTCTTTAAAACAATTGGTAATCATGACCTGGAACTTCAGCTCATGAAAAATCTGCCATTTACCTATGAGCACCATGAAGCATTAAAATTGAAATATGGATCCAAGCATTTGTTTGTTTTTCACGGTCATCAGGCTAGTAAAAAGTATCAGGAGCATAATGAGCTGATTGGATTTACCTTAAAGTATTTTGCAAATCCCCTAGGCATTAAAAGTTATTCTGTTTCACACAGTAGTAAAAAGCAATATAAAATTGAGAAAAGTGTTTACGGCTTTTCAGCATTTAATAAAGTAGTTTCCATAATTGGTCACACTCATCGTCCACTATTTGAATCTCTGCACAAGGTGGATAGACTGAAATACAGAATCGAAGAACTATGTAGAGATTTTGCAGAAGCTAAATTAGACGAGCACGAAGAGATTAAACTTGAAATCAAATCTCATAAAAAGGAGCTAAAGAAATACTATAAAGAAAATAAAGGTCATAGCTTTCAAAGCTATGTATACAACACCCTTTTCCACATCCCATGTGTTTTTAATTCCGGCTGTGTGGTTGGAAAAAGAGGAATGACATGCCTGGAAATAGAAGGGGATAAAATACGGTTGGTGCATTGGTTTGATAAAAAAATCAGTAAGAAATACCTCAAAAAAAGTGGATATAAATCGGAACAGCTAGGTAATACTGATTTTTATCGGCTAGTGATCAATGAAGAATCTCTTCAATATATTTTCACACGAATTAAGTTTTTAGCATGATGAAATGGATAATACTCTTGTCAGTGCTTTTAATTTCCTGTAAGCCAGGCAAAGAACCCAAAACTGTTGATGTTCAGGGGCATAGAGGCGCTAGAGGGTTGGCGCCAGAAAATAGTTTTCCAGCCTTCATCAAAGCGGTTGATTTAGGAGTGTCAACACTCGAATTGGATTTGGTGGTTTCAAAGGACATGAAACTTGTAGTGAGTCATGAGCCTTATTTCTCTCCAAATTTTTGTCAGTATAGCAACGGCCGTCCTCTATTAAAAGATTCGATAATCAACATCTATCAACTCTCATACGAGGAGGTGTTAGGATTCGATTGTGGATCGAAAGGGAATTCCCGATTCCCAAGCCAACAAAAATCAATCACTTTCAAGCCTCTACTAAGTGAGGTGATAGATAGTGTGGAGTCCTATGCCTATAGTTTGAAAAAAAAGTTGAATTACAATATAGAGCTCAAAACACTAAAGGCGACAGATGATGTTTTTCACCCTAGCCCGGAAGTATTTTCTGACCTTGTTTTTACTCTTATAAGAGAGAAGGATATCCTTGAAAGAGTAACTATTCAATCTTTTGATTTTAGAACCCTACAATACTTTCAAATGAATTATCCTAGTGTGGATTTGGCGCTATTAATTGAAAATAATTTGGACTGGAGGGTCAATATTGATTCCCTCGGCTTTAAACCAAATGTTTATTCACCCTTTTATCAATTACTTTCGCGAGAAATTGTGAATAAAATTCAAAGTCATGGAATGAAAGTAGTTCCCTGGACTGTAAATGAGAAGGAAGAAATACGCGAAGTTTTGTCTTGGGATGTAGACGGAATCATTTCAGACTATCCAGATAGAGCCATAACAGAAATTAAAAGCAAATGAGTAAAAAATACGATGTATGCGCAATAGGAAATGCGCTGGTAGATTATGAAATTGAAGTTGAGGATCAGTTTTTTGTAGATCATCAGGTAGAGAAAGGGTTGATGACCCTAGTGGATGAAGATCGTCAGTCAGAGCTTGTGGAAGGTGTTCAGGGGCACATCAGGAAAAAGCAAGGAGGTGGCTCAGCCGCAAATACAGTTTTTGGATTAGCAGAATTTGGTGGAAAGGGGTTTTATACGTGTAAGGTGGCAGATGATTCGGATGGTCAGCTGTATGCAAATGATTTGATCAAGGCGGGTATTGACTCCAATCTTGACCCAGGCAACCTTTATAAAGGAACCACTGGTAAGTGCCTGGTAATGATTACCCCGGATGCTGAAAGAACGATGAATACTTACCTGGGCATCACTGCTGATTTTTCAGTCAGTGAGCTGCAGGAAGAGGCAATTAAGCATTCGAATTATTTGTTCATGGAAGGTTTTTTGGTTTCATCCCCAACCGGATTGGATGCAATGAAAAAAGCCAAAGAGCTTGCAAAGAAACATGGGGTTAAGGTGAGCCTCACTTTTTCAGATCCTTCAATGGTTAAATATTTTAATGATCAAATGAAGGAAGTAGTTGGTGATGGCGTAGACCTTCTTTTCTGCAACCTAGAGGAGGCTGAGTTATTTACTAGTGTTTCAGGAGAGGAGGCTGTAAAAGAAGCTATTTCAAAAATTGCAAAAGAGTTTGTTATCACAAAAGGAAAAGATGGAGCAGTGGCTTTTGATGGGACATCTTACCACAAAATCGAGCCCTTCCCAACAAAAGCAATAGATGCAACGGGAGCGGGAGATATGTTTGCTGGTGCCTTTCTGTATGGAATTAACCATGGAAAATCTCATGCCGAAGCTGGGAAATTAGCAAGTGCTGCAAGCTCTGCTGTGGTGAGTAAGTATGGTCCCCGATTAAATCAAGGTCACATCGCAGACATAATAAGTAAAGTTGGGAAATAGGTTTTACAATATGAATGAATCTATATTCACTGTAGAATAACCAGAATATTCTCACAAAATTTGCATAGAGGGCACGGATTTATCTATCTTTGCCCTCCGTTTTTAAGGACGAAAGAAAATTATTGTGAAATGAGACTTAGGAAGTCTAATCACTTGAGGTTTCTGAAATAAAATAATAGACATGAAAAGGACGTTTCAACCTTCAGTAAGAAAGAAGAAAAACAAGCACGGATTCAGAAAAAGAATGGAGAGTGTAAATGGGCAATCTGTGATCTCAAGAAGAAGAGCTAAAGGACGTAAGAGGCTTACTGTTTCTGACGATCTTCATAAGAAGTAAATTAACGGCCTATGGGCCTAACTAAATACAGTTTTTCCAAACAGGAGAAGCTTACAGGCAAAAAAAAAATTGAGGGACTATTCAAAGAAGGTTCCTCTTTTTATTTGGGCGACTTTCAGGTTCGTCACCTTCGGGCGAATACTCCCAAACCACACCAAATTCTTATTTCGGTACCTAAACGAAAATTCAAGCGAGCAGTAGATCGAAATTTACTCAAAAGAAGAATTCGTGAAGCTTACCGCTTGAACAAGCATTTAATCGATAACACATTAGAGTCTCAGACTCTTTACGTAGGTTTCATATATCTTTCGAAACAGATTTTAACCTTTGGTAACATTCAGGCTCAACTAATCAAGTGTTTGGAACGTTTGGATACTATCGAAGCTAAATCACGTGATTAATCCTGAATGATATGAGCAGAAAAGTAAAAATAATCCTTCCTTCTATTTTGGTTTTGGCCTTACTGACCGCAGCTGTAAAGCCACCAACAGACCGATACTTCGAAATACTGAAAAACCTTGATATTTTCGCTACCCTTTTCAAGGAGGTCAACACTCATTATGTGGATGAGGTCAATCCAACAACTTTGATGAAGTCAGGCATTGATGAAATGCTTGAAACATTAGATCCGTATACCAATTACATTGCTGCTGATGATATTGAAACCTACCGTATGATGACTACCGGAGAATACTCCGGGATTGGTGCGGTGGTAGAACGAAAAGAAGGGATTAGCACCATCGTGATGCCATACGAAGGCTTTGCAGCTCATGAAGCAGGTCTTAAAGCAGGCGATGAAATCCACGCCATAAATGGAATCTCTTTGGAAGGTAAGTCACAAGAGGAAGTACGCTTTTTAATGAAAGGCCAATCAAATTCAGAAATTACATTAACCATAAAGCGTTTTGGACAAGCTGAGCAGTTTGATGTGAAGGTAAAGCGCGAAAAAATAGCAGTCGATAGTGTGCCGTATGCAGGTATGGTTTCAGATGATATTGGATATGTTCGTTTGACAAGCTTCACTCAAAATGTAGGAAGGTCAATTGGGATCAAGGTTCTTGACCTGATGGAGCAGGGAGCTGAGAGTATCATCCTGGATTTGAGAGGAAATCCCGGAGGCTTGCTTCATGAAGCAGTAAATGTTTCTAACGTTTTTGTTGAAAAAGGCAGGAAAATCGTGTCACAAAAAGGAAAAGTACGAGCAAATGACTGGACATATAATACATTAAATGATCCGGTGGATTCGAATATTCCAGTAGTGGTGCTAACAGACAATGGAAGCGCCTCAGCATCGGAAATAGTTTCAGGTGTGATGCAGGATTATGATAGAGGAGTGCTGATAGGGCGAAAAACCTTTGGAAAGGGTTTGGTTCAGATCGAAAGACCCCTTTCATATGATGCCGTTGTTAAAATCACAACCGCTAAATATTATACACCCACTGGCAGATGCATTCAGGCCATTGATTACAGCAATCGTAATGATGATGGAAGCGTTGGAAAAATTCCGGACTCTCTGAAAAATGAATTCTATACTTCAAATGGTCGGCAGGTTTTTGATGGCGGGGGCATTGATCCTGATGTGGAAGTGGAAAAGCTAGATTTTGCACCAATCACGAAGAGCCTGATGAAGAATGATCATATCTTCTATTATGCAACTGAATACTTTTATAAAAACGAAAACCTTAATCCGGAATCACCCAACGACCTACGACTTTCCGATCCTGAATACGATCAATTCGTAAAATGGCTTTCAAATCGAGACTTTGACTATGTAACTAAAGTTGAGAAAGAGACTCAAAATCTGATCAAAATCGCAAAGCAGGAAAAGAAGTATAAGAAGCTCAAAAGCTATTTTGATGAGCTTGAAAATGCAACTCGTCACAACAAGGATGAAGACCTTTATACTTTTAAGGAAGAAATTCAGATGTTGCTGGAACAAGAGATTGCTGGACGTTACTTCTATGAACGAGGAATTATCGAGTCTACATTTGGTAAGGACCCAGATGTGCAGGCTGCAATTAAAGTGCTGAATGATTCTGCCAAATATGTGTCGATTTTAAACCCAATCTAGTGGCATTAATACTCAGCATTGAAACATCAACAAAAGTATGTTCAGTAGCGCTTCATAATGATGGCCTGCTACTCGCAAATCAAATTCATCAGGTAGAAAAATCGCACTCTTCATTGCTGCCAGGAATTGGGGTTGATGTTTGTGAGGAAGCCAATATCAAATTCAGTGATTTGAATGCAGTAGCAGTTTCAGGAGGCCCAGGATCATATACAGGCCTTAGGATTGGTGTTTCTACAGCAAAAGGAATTTGCTATACATTAGATAAAAAGCTCATTTCCATCCCTTCTCTTGAAATAATGACAGAAGCAGTTCGAGACAAGTTTTTGGGGGACCACTTGCTGTGCCCCATGATGGATGCCCGCAGGATGGAAGTGTACACCCAGCTCGAGAATCAAAACGGAGAAATGGTTTGGGAATTGCAGCCGAAAATTTTGGATGAGAACTCTTTTAAGGAATTCAACCAACCACTCTATCTCTTTGGTGATGGTATGCCAAAGTTTAAGGAAATTGTAAGTCAGGAAAACCTCATCTTTATAGATGATATAGTTCCTGATGCCATGAACATGGGACGATTAGCACTCGAAAAGTATAAAAAGCAGGAATTTGAAGATGTAGCCTACTTTGAGCCTAATTATCTCAAAGAATGGCGAACTACCACGCCCAAAAAACAGTTGCTGTAGCAATGGATGAAATTGTAAACAGAGTAGCAAAAAGCCCACTGGTTTCCATAGATCTGGAAGAATATCTCCATAACGGGGAGTACCTGATTTTTGATGTAAAGGAGACGCTTTATGAAGGTTTGATCTTACGAGAGAAGGAGTTCAGAACCTTTCTAAAAGAAAATGACTGGTCAGTTTTTCAGGATAAGAACGTTGGGCTGGTTTGTACGGCTGATGCGATTGTTCCTACATGGGCATATATGCTTTTAGTCACCAAAATCCGGGGGTATGCTAACTCTGTGACCTTTGGGGATAAAGATGCAATAGAAAAAGCATTAATTGATCAGGCAATTGATACATGCATCCATGAAAATGATTTAGTTGATAAAAAAGTAGTGATAAAGGGGTGTGGCAATGTGAAAAATGTTGAATATGCCTACACTGCGATTACCGAAAAACTGATTTCATTCGTCAGTAGTCTTATGTATGGCGAACCATGCAGTACTGTACCTATCTTTAAACGAAAAAAATAACCTAACACGTGGATATAGATGTTTTAAAGTTTCCTTTGGGAAAATATGAGTCTCCTGCTGAGATCACCGATGAGATATTCTCAGAATGGATAACAACCCTTGAATCCTTACCAGAAAAGCTCAAAAAACTTGTAGGGAATCTTTCATATGATGAATTGGAGTTGCAGTACCGACCTGGTAGCTGGAATATCAAACAAGTTGTTCATCATCTGGCAGACAGTCACATGAATAGCTTCATTAGATTCAAGCTGATCTTGACAGAAGACAATCCCACGATTAAACCATACGATGAGGCTGCATGGGCTAAAACAGCAGATGCAGACAATGAAGAAATCATGGAATCCATTGATATTCTGGAAGGTCTTCACAACAGGTGGGTCATGCTATTAAAATCACTAAAGCCTGAGCATAAGAAACGAACGTATATCCATCCGGAATACGATAAACAATTCACATTAGAATGGATGCTCGGAATGTATGACTGGCACAGCAAGCATCATCTGGCTCACATCGAACAAGCAATCAAATTGGAAGGAGAGTTTACACCTGAAAAAGTAAAATAAGTTTTTCCAATTATCTAATCTTCATACAGAGAAGCTTCATTTTGCTCTCTGGCATACAAATACAAAAACCCCCTCGGATTCCTCCCAGGGGGTTTTGCTTTAGGTTAGTCAGGAATTTATCTTTTATTTCTTCTTGCTAGATCCCTTTTTGCTTCCTGATCCTGCAATAGAGCTTCTCATATCAGTGTCCGCTTCAATGTTCTGGAACTTGTAATAGTCCATTACTCCAAGGTTTCCACTTCTAAATGCATCCGCAATTGCTTTTGGCACTTCTGCTTCAGCAAGGATTACTTTCGCTCTTGCTTCCTGGGCTTTGGCTAGCATTTCTTGTTCTTCTGCTACCGCCATTGCTCTACGCTCCTCAGCTTTCGCTTCAGCTACTTTCAAGTCAGCTGATGCCTGATCTGTTTGAAGTTTCGCCCCAATGTTGGCTCCCACATCCACATCAGCAATATCAATGGATAGAATCTCAAAGGCAGTTCCAGCATCCAGTCCTCTTTGAAGAACCAGTTTAGAAATTTTATCAGGATTTTCTAATACTTCTTTATGTGTAGAGGCAGATCCTACTGAGGTAACAATGCCTTCTCCGACTCGGGCAAGAATCGTTTCTTCACCAGCTCCCCCAACCAATTGCTTAATGTTCGCTCGGATGGTTACTCTGGCTTTGGCCACTAATTGAATTCCATCAGCGGCAACAGCAGCAACAGATGGCGTGTTTATCACTTTCGGGTTAACTGATACCTGCACGGCTTCAAATACATCTCTGCCAGCCAAATCAATTGCAGTAGCTTGCTTGAATGTGAGGTCAATATTTGCTTTATCAGCTGAAATTAACGCTCGGATTACTTGCGGTACATTTCCTCCTGCCAAGTAATGTGTTTCTAAGTCTTGAGTCTTTAATTGTCTTCGAGGTTCTCCCTCTACCTCCTGGACGGTGAGACCTGCTTTTGTTGCTGTAATCAGTGAATTTACAATTACTGATGGCGGCACTTTTCTGATTCGCATAAAAACGAGCTCCAAAAGACCAACTCTCACACCTGAGAATATTGCAGTAATCCAGAGGTTTACTGGCACAAAGTATAAAAAAATGAAAAAGAGGACAATTCCTCCTACTACAAGTAAGATTAGCATGATGCTGCTACCCATGATGTTAGTTTTTTACGGGTTGTACAAAAATTTTTGATGATTCAATTCTCAGAACCTCAATTTCTACATTTTCACTGACAAAACCACCATTTGATCTCACTTCAATTTCACGCTCCTGAAACAAGGCTTTGCCAATGGGTTTTAGTGAAGAAATTGTAATTCCTTTTTCTCCAACTGAAAGATCAAACTTGAAATCATCGTTATGCTTTCCGGTCAGTGATCCTTTCAATGAAAACCGCTCCCACGACTTGCCTTTAAAGGCTATTACTAGCGCGGCAACATTGCATATCAATGTCAAAATAAGGATGATAGTGCCTGTAGAAGCACCATAATAATCATACCCTAAATAAACACCGTATACAGAGAAAATTAGCCCCAATATTCCAACAACTGTAGTGCCAGGTACAAAAATGATTTCAGCAATCACTAAAAAAGTACCTAGTAAAATCAGTCCGGTGATGATGAGCCAGTCCATAGTATTTTATTAATAAGCTTTAGCAAAAAGCACTCGACCTTTTGAAGGCTTTCCTGTAAAGATACAAGTTCCTTCTTCTTTTGGCTGATCTAGTGGAATACAGCGGATAGTTGCTTTGGTTTCTTCTTTTATTTTATCCTCTGTCTCTGCAGTTCCGTCCCAGTGAGCGTAGACAAACCCCTGCTCTACAAGTTCTTTAAATTCGTCATACGTGTTAGCTTCTTTCGAATGTTCCTCTCGTAGTTCTTTTGCTTTATTGTAGATGTTCACCTGAATATCGTCCAACAGATGCATAACATGATCCACAGCTCCATCGATTGGGTGAAAGGACTTTTCTTTAGTATCCCTTCTGGCAATCTCTACCGTTCCTTTTTCCAGATCTTTAGGCCCGATCGACATGCGAACAGGGACACCTTTTAACTCATATTCGGCAAATTTCCATCCCGGCTTATGGGTATCTCGTTTATCAAATTTTACTGAAACACCTTTTTCCTTCAGGCGATCTACTAGGGGGTTCACCACCTCTTCTATTTGTTCTAACTGTTCGTCCTTAAAGAAAATCGGTACGATAACCACCTGGATAGGTGCCAATTTGGGTGGCAATACCAACCCATCATCATCTGAGTGCGCCATGATCAAAGCACCCATCAATCGGGTGCTTACACCCCAGGATGTGCCCCATACCAATTCTTCTTTTCCTTCTTTAGTAGCAAATTTCACGTCGAAAGCTTTAGCGAAATTTTGTCCGAGGAAGTGAGAAGTTCCGGCTTGCAAGGCTTTACCATCTTGCATCATTGCTTCTATACAGAAAGTATCCACCGCTCCGGCAAAACGCTCACTTTCGGTTTTCACCCCTTTTATGACTGGCATGGCCATAAACTCCTCCGCAAACGTGGCGTATACGTCTAGCATCTGGCGTGTCTCGTCAATGGCTTCCTGCTTAGTGGCATGGGCAGTATGCCCTTCCTGCCATAGAAATTCAGCCGTTCTTAAGAATAATCGGGTACGCATTTCCCATCGCATCACATTAGCCCATTGGTTCACCAGGATCGGAAGATCACGATATGACTGAATCCAATTCTTGTAAGAATCCCAAATAACAGTCTCCGAAGTAGGTCGAATAATAAGCTCCTCCTCCAGTCTTGCTTCAGGATCAACGACAACTCCCTTTCCGTCTTCATCATTCTTCAGCCTGTAATGAGTAACCACCGCACATTCTTTGGCAAACCCTTCAACATGATCGGCTTCTTTGCTTAGGAAAGATTTAGGTATCAAAAGCGGAAAATACGCATTCTCATGACCTGTATCTTTAAACATTTTATCAAGGGTCTGCTGCATTTTTTCCCAAATAGCAAAACCATATGGTTTGATGACCATACAGCCTCTAACGGGTGAATTTTCTGCCAATCCGGCTTTTTTTACCAGTTCATTGTACCAGAGTGAGTAATCTTCCGAACGAGATGGAATAGCTTTAGCCATGAATAATTATTTCTTTTGGTATGGAGTTTGCTCCTTTTAGTAAAAAAAGATTTTATAAGGGACGCAAATATAGCGGAGGAGTAGAACAGAGAGCCCTTGAGAATCGTTAAATTAAAAAAAGGAGGATCGTCATGAGACATTATTTAAAAAACACACTCGCTTTCATCTTAGGACTTACTGTGATCGGAGCATTTGGTCAGGAGTATGATGATTTATATTTCACCAAGGAAGATCGAGTAAAGCAAAAGAAAAATAGCTCAAACGTGACGATTCCAACCTACCAGGAGGAATCCAATCAAAGCGATGAGAACTTAAGTTTTCTCGGTCGCCAGTACAAGGAGAGTAACCCGGTAATTGAAGGGGTAAGTCAGGAGTCTCAAGACTACTACGCACCAGATAAAACTCAGGAAGATTACATTTCTGACGACACACAAAATGCTTACATAAATGATACTGAAAGAAATCCAAACTTCAGCAACCCTCAAGCGACGTACAATGCCAACCCAAATGATCAGCCAGTAATAATTAACAATTATTATAATGACAACTGGAATAATAACAGATGGAATAGGCCTGGCCTGAGCATTGGGATGGGGTGGAATAGCTGGGGAGGAAATTATTGGTCTTTTTCTTATGGTAATGCCTGGGGTAATCCTTGGTATGACCCATGGGCACCATCTTGGGCTTACTATAACCCATGGGGCCCGAGTTGGGGATGGAATAGCTGGGGTTGGAACTCATGGGGTTGGAATGCCGGATGGGGCTGGGGAAGAGGGTTTTATGATCCTTGGTGTTCGCCATACTATGGTGGATATTCCAGACCTATATATGTAGTAGATGCTAACAATCGTCACCGTAGAGATATTGTGCGTGGCTCTAGAAGTGGCCGAGGGTCTGTCTCTTCTAGAGAAAGCAGATCATCTTCAGGAAGGAGATCGGCAGTGGCTAGTGAAGCAAATTTGAATCGCAATCAAAGTTATAGTCGTCAGCAGGCGGATTATTTGAACCGATCTCGAAGCAGCAGATATAGCTCAGGTAACACTCGTGGCTCTAACAATTCTAGTAATAGAACTTTTAATGCCAACTCTAATAATTCGAGAAGCAGCTCTTCTTATGGAAGAAGATCATCTGGGAACAACAATAATAGCAATTTCAGTAGGTCATCCAATAGTTCAAGGAGCAGATCGTATACGCCTTCCTCATCAGGAAGTAGCAACCGAAGCTTCTCCAGATCGTCCAGTTCATCCTCTAGAAGTTCAGGATCTGTAGGTAGGTCTAGGAGTTCTTCATCGAGCCGATCGTCAGGATCTCGGTCTTCATCTGGAAGATCAAGTTCGGGAAGAAGAGGTGGAAATTAATAAAATCTGATTTTACTATAAATGAAAAGACTTTTAATACTCTTATTTTCTTTTTTTGGATATTCAGTTATATCCAATGCACAGTACTTTGAAGATGCTTATCGGTTTAGCAATACCAATTACAGCCTCGGGAGCACTGCCAGGATGCAGGCAACTGGGGGAGCCCAGATTTCTTTAGGTGGAGATATAAGCTCAGCTGTTTCTAACCCTGCTGGATTAGGTTTCTTCAACAAAAGTGTTTTTGTTTTCAGTCCCTCGATAGATTTTATTAGTGCAGATACAGACTACTCTATTATTAGACCAGATGAGGTTATTAACGCTCCAGGATCGGATTTATCGTTTCGAAACAATTTCAATTTTGCGAATATTGGAACGGTCATTAATTTCGGTAAGGGCCGATTTACGGATGATAAATTTAAAGGAGGGTCACTTGCTATTTCACTGAGTAGAAATAGTACATACCACCTCTCCCGCTCTTACGAAGGAGAAAATGGATTCAACTCGATTGTTGATAATATTTTGCAAGGAGCGGGCTCTAAGAGCCTGAATGAATTAAGCGAATTAGAGTATGCAGCGTTTGATCAGTTTATTATAAATCAGGAGGAAGACAATCAGGGAATTTTCTATACCTCCAATGTCGGTGGCTTCCCTATCCAAAGAGAAACGATTAAAGAGCGTGGTTCCCACTATCAGCTGAATTTAGCTTGGGGAGGAAATTATGATGATCGACTCTACTTTGGTGGAGGAATGGGCGTTCAAATTTTGAATTATAAGCAAGATCGTTCCTATCAGGAGTTTGACTTTTTGCAGGATGGATCAGATTTAGATTCTCTCAACGCCATCATTATTGATGATGAAATTAGAACAAGAGGTGCTGGTTTGAATTTTAATACGGGAGTTATTTACAGGCCGGTCAGTTTCCTGACAGTTGGAGTAAGCTATACTTCTCCTTCATTCCTGTCCCTGGATGAAGAAAGTTACATTGATATGCAAGCAGACTGGGATCCCGGATCCACACTCACCGAAGAAGTGGACGGTGAGACTACCACATACGATTTGGCTAACATTGATCCATATAGAAGTAATCTGTTTGTGAATACATACCGTCTGAGAACGCCTTCTAAGATCGGCGTGGGTGCATCTCTCTTCGTTGGGAAAAATGGATTCCTATCTGGGGATTTGGAGTTTGTGAATTATGGCAATGCCAAACTAAACTCCGATGATTTTTCAACTTCTCAGGACAATGATGATATCAAGTCATCTTATGAATCAGTTGTAAATGTACGGGTAGGTGGAGAGTATCGGTTTGATAATTTCCGGTTGCGAGCAGGATATGCATATTTCCCAGACCCCTTTAAAAATACCAGCCTTCAAGACAGAACGAATGTGACCTTTGGATTTGGCTATCGGACATTTGACTATTTCCTTGATTTTGCTGTTGTGTCAAGCACTTCTCAACAGCAGGCAGTTCCTTACTTCCTGGATCCTGAATCAGTTCCAGCCGATTTTGCCGGCCAACCGGTAGCTACATCAGATATTCAAAATACAACTGTTACAGTAACTTTTGGATTTAACTTTTAGAAAAGTTTAATTAATCCTTCGTATTCCTGAATGGTATGGTCTGCTCTATCATACCATCCTCTTCTTTGTTCCAACAGACTTTCTAAGGTGTTATTTTTCATCAGTGGTCGGGTTGTATCTTTCTCAAGTCGGTGCTGAATCTTTTCTATAGGTGTGTTGATGTAAACAACAGTTCCAGCGGACAACATCATTTCCATGTTGTTGAAAAAGCAAGGTGTGCCACCACCAGTTGCCATTACAAATGAATCAAGCTCCTTGATCACTTTTTCCAGATGAAACTTCTCCAGTTGCCTGAAGTGGGCCTCTCCCTTTTCTTCAAAAATTTCTTTAATGGAACATTTGCTGGCTTTTTCAATATCCTGATCCAGATCAACAAATTGGATACCCAGATGCACTGCCAAGTCCAACCCCATGGTGGTTTTACCTGCTCCTGGCAGTCCGATTAAGAAAATCTTATGTAAGCCTTTGATTTTTTTCATTGGCTGATTTTCATTCAAACCTCCACGGTTTGAGTTAACGATTTAGAATTTCAACAACATCATCAGCCAGTGGGGTGTCATTGTAATGCCATTTAGCCAAAACCACACCATCCTTTAGCAGAAGAACTCCAGGGTTCGATCTTACCATCGTTTTTAATACAGTTGCATCTGCAAAGAAGTAAGGAGCTGCTAGCTGGTTTTGGTGCCGGAAGGCTTCAAATCTTTCGTAACCGGAAGAGGTCAAAATCCATGTATCAAACCGTGGATTATCGAAAGTCAGGTTTCTCAATCTGTCAATCTCATCAAGTGAAGTCTTTTCAATTTGATGAATGATGATGATCAGTTTAGTTCCTGAAAGCAACTCATCAGTATAGTCCTCATCGTTTTGCCATACATTAAGATCCGTAATTTTAGCTGCCGCTTCCGGATTCATCAGTTTGGCTTCTTTATATTCATATCCCTCCTCAGAAGGGTATGTTTCAAACTCATATGTTTCACCGTCTTTTTCCATGATATACATGTATTTGAGCGGCTCTGAGTTTTTCATGAGTGTGGGCAGGTGATTGCCAACTTTATAAGCACGGAAGTCGATAAAGGGAAGGTGTTTTATTGCTACAATGGCCAGAAAAAGCATAACCAGAGTGGTTCCTGCAATTTTTATCTCTTGGAGCTTATGCCCAAGCATTGGCTTGTAGCTATCCTTTTTCCAGAAAATAACTCCAATCAGTACGAGCAGGATGATGTCTTTATAAAATGACTCCCATGGGGTTAGTTTGATCGCGTCACCAAAACATCCACAATCGGTTACTTTATTGAAATAAGCAGAATAGAAAGTAAGGAAAGTGAAAAAGACGATCATTGCCAATAAAATCCTGGCTGTAATACGCATACGATAACCGATGATTAAGGCTACCCCTAAAACCACTTCTAAAACACTCAAGAAGACACTAAGGAAAAGAGCCGCAGGTACAAACCACTCAAAAAAAGGTGCGATATCAGAAGCAAACACTTGAAAGTATTCTTCCAGCTTAATAGCCGTGCCTACCGGGTCATTGACTTTTATAATTCCTGAAAAAATGAATAGCGCTCCTACAGCGTATCGGGCAAACTCTTTGATGATTTTCATGATTTTCCTTCTTTCAATTTTATCAAACAAAAAACCGAGTAATTGATTATGTCTTGATAGTTAGCATCTATGCCTTCAGAAATTAGGGTTTTGCCGGCATTATCCTCAATTTGCTTAACCCGCATCAGTTTCATGAGTATAATGTCCGTCATGGAACTGACTCTCATATCTCTCCATGCCTCTCCATAGTCATGATTTTTTGCTGAAAGCAAATGCCTGGTAGCATCAGCAACTTCATCATACATCGGCTCCAGTTTGTCAAATGGAATTTCCATGTCTTCGGTTCCGTTTAGCTTCATTTGTATGACTGCAATGATGCAGTAGTTGATGATCCCAATGAATTCATTGCTGATATCTTCTCCTACTTTGTTCTCCCCTTTTTCCTGAATAGATCGAATCCGTTGGGCTTTAATGAAAATTTGATCCGTAATGGATGGCAATCTTAAGATTCTCCAGGCAGTGCCGTAATCTTTGGTCTTTTTTGCAAATATCTCTTTGCACTCAGAAATGATCTCTTTGTATTGCTGCTCAGTTTCAATTTTCATAGTCAACAGTCGTCAGTAACATAGTCAACAGATTAGATTTGTAAAGACAGTCGACTATCGACTGTCGCGTTGACTTGCAGTGACAAAACTAATCCATTGAGCCCCAAACATACCATCAATATCAGAGGAGAAATAATTGACCTTTCATCACCAAAAGTGATGGGGATTATCAATGTTACTCCAGACTCATTTTTTACTGGCAGTAGAAAAGGAGCAGTTGATGAAGTAGTAAAAACTGCTGAACGAATGCTCAACGAAGGAGCCACTTTTTTGGATATTGGGGGATATTCATCCAGACCGGGAGCTACGGATATTTCTGCTGATGAAGAAATGGATCGGGTGATTGATCCAATCAAAGCGATCTTGGATCGGTTTCCTGAAGCTATTATTTCCGTTGATACGTTTAGATCAGAAGTGGCTCAAAAAGCGGTTGGTACGGGAGCTTCTATGGTGAATGATATTTCGGCAGGATATTTGGATAAAAACATGCTTGAAATAGTTGCTGGGTTGGAGGTTCCATACGTAGCGATGCACATGCGTGGAACTCCACAAACCATGAAGGAGTTAACTAATTATGACGATCTCTTGAGAGAAGTTGTGAAGTATTTCTCTTCCGTTGTACATGATTGCAACCAGTTAGGGATTAAGGATGTCATAATAGACCCGGGGTTTGGGTTTGCAAAAACAGCTGATCAAAGTTATGATTTACTGAATAAGTTAAATCATTTTCACCACCTTGATCGACCAGTTATGGTTGGTATTTCACGCAAGTCCATGATCTACCGAACACTAAATTCGACCGCTGAGGAGGCATTGAATGGCACAACGGTACTAAATACCGTAGCTTTGTTGAAAGGTGCAGCAATTCTGCGTGTACATGATGTGAAAGAGGCAGTCGAGGCTGTAAAACTTGTAAGTAAACTGAATTGATTTTAGCATTTCAAATAGGGTTTTTAGATATAAGCTGGAAAGATGTTCTGGACATCCTTCTTGTTACTTTTCTATTGGCGCAGGTCTACAAACTCATGAAAGGCAGTGTTGCCATTAAAGTATTTGTTGGCTTCTTATCCATCTATCTGATTTATTTGGTCGTCAATGCCTTACAAATGGAACTTTTGAGTACCATTCTGGGACAATTCATGGGTGTTGGAGTGCTTGCTGTAATTATTCTCTTTCAGCAAGAAATTAGAAAATTCCTATTGCTAGTTGGGCGAACGAATATTTTTGAGGATCGTAATCTCATTAAAAATTTAAGATTCTGGTCGCAGAATGGAAAGACAAAGCGTGCCAATATTACACCTATTGTTGAGGCTGTAAAATCACTTGCTGGTTCAAATACTGGTGCGTTGATTGTTTTATCGGAAGATTCACCACTAAAGTTTTATGCCGAGTCGGGGGATGCTATGGATTCACTGCTTTCCAAAAGGTTACTACTTGCCATATTCAATAAATACAGTCCACTCCATGATGGAGCTGTGATTGTTCATAAAGATAGAATTGTAGCTGCGCGATGTATTTTACCTGTCACGGAGAGGGACGTTCCAGCGCAATATGGACTTAGGCACAGAGCGGGGTTAGGAATGTCGGAAAATACAGAGACCTTTATAATTGCAGTTTCAGAGGAAACGGGACAAAT
This sequence comes from Chrysophaeum taylorii, assembly GCA_029834535.1. Taxonomy (NCBI): domain Eukaryota; class Pelagophyceae; order Pelagomonadales; family Pelagomonadaceae; genus Chrysophaeum; species Chrysophaeum taylorii. The sequence goes on from JAQMWT010000301.1 coordinate 23,829, forward strand.
TTCTGCGATGCAGAATGGTGAGGTGATGCACAATATTACCGCTCAGGAATTGAGGCGGCAGATCAATAAATACTTCAACGAGCCGAAAGAGCTTAAGAAAGAAAAGGTAAAAAAAGAGAAGGAAAAAGAAGTAGATGCTTCACTGGAAGCGGGAGTAAAGGAAGAGGTGGCGTAAGCTTCATTTTAACTTTATGCTGTTAGAACTATCTTTAATAGCACATTTTAAGTGACCTACATGTTTTTCTATCGCTTCTTAGTTATATCCTTTAGTTTTTTGTTTATAATTTCTGTTAGCGGTCAACAGACTGAAATTGATAGTTTAGAGAACGCACTTGATAGACAAATACCTGATAGTCTTAGGGCTGAAATCCTCAATAGACTCACTTTTCGATTTGCTTTTTTAGATCATAAAAAAGCCCTTACATATGCCGCTGAAGCCAGAAAAATTGCGTTAGCTAGCAACACACCCAAATTACTAGCAAGAAATTTCAAAGAAACAGGGGTCGTTTTTTTTATTGCTAAAGAGTTTGACAGTGCGCTCTATTATTATGATAAAGCCAGGGTATTAAGCGAAAATACGGATTCTCTTCTTTGGGCAATGAATCTAAATAACATCGGGTTGGTTCATTTTAATTTGGCCAACTATCGGTTAGCGTTGGATTACATTCAAAGATCTAATGCTATCCATGAAGCAATAAATTATATTCCTGGTTTAGCTAATACATCCAATAATATCGGTAACATTTATCAGCGGATAGATGAATTTGGAGAAGCGGTCAAGTTTTATAAAAAAGGACTTGATCTAGCTCTTAAATCAGGCAATAAGCGAGGTATAGCAAATGGATACATCAATGTAGGGGTGGCTTATTACAGGGATAAAAACCTGGATTCGGCATATCATTTTCATTCAATGGCTTTCGAGCTTCATAAAGAGAATGACAGCAAAAGAGGAATGTCCATCGCGCTCAAAAACCTGGGAGATATTGCTTTAGATAAAAAGCAATTCAATCATGCTAAAAATTTGTTTGCTCAAAATGTAGACCTAATGGACCAGCTAGGCATAAGAAGGCCAAACCCAATCAATGGGATGGCCCTGGCATGTGCTCATTTAGGTCAATTTGAGGATGCTCAAAAATGGATCAATGAATCTTTAGAGATTGCTCAAAAGACCAATGACGCTTATCAAATGATTGAGGTTTACCTGGCCAGATCAACTATCTATGAATTGATGAATGATCATGAAAAAGCTTATTCCAACATGAAGCAATATCTCAGCCTAAAGGATAGCCTGTTCACAAAGGAAAAGAGTAATCAAATCCTGGAATTACAAACATTGTACGAAACGGAAAAAAAGACCAATGAAATTGAGCAACTAAATGCAAACAAAGAATTGCAAGACTTGCAATTAGCGAAGAATAAGCAGCAATTGAATCTGGTATTAATTATAACGATTATTCTTATCATCTCTGGGGGACTTTTGATATATAGTTACCGTCAAAAACAAAGAGCCAATAAGAAACTTCAGCAGGCGAATCTCGATAAAGAAACACTCTTAAAAGAAATTCATCATCGGGTAAAGAATAACCTCCAAATAATTTCGAGCCTCCTTAACCTCCAGGCCGGAAACCTTGAAGATGAAGCTGCGGCTGCTGTTAAGGAAGGTCAATATCGTGTACGTTCGATGGCTCTAATTCATGAAAAGCTATATCAGGAAAGCGATTTGAGGGGTGTTGAGGTGGATGAATACATTGAGAATTTAATCAATGAATTATTCTCTGCTTTCGGTATTGATCGAAATAGAATTGGCTATAAAATAGACACGAATGGCATTAAGATGGATATTGATACCGTTATTCCATTGGGTTTAATTCTTACTGAGTTAATCACAAATAGCTTAAAATACGCTTTTGGCGAGTCAGCAAAAGGAATGGTGTCAATAGGAATGGAAGAAGTTGATGACCAGCTACAAGTGGTTGTCAGCGATAATGGAGTTGGGGCTAGCCAGGAACGCCTCGAATCATCTAATTCATTCGGGTGGAAAATGATCAAGTCTCTATCAAGAAAATTGAAAGCAGATATCAATATTGTAAATGAAAGTGGAACCAAAGTGGTGCTTAGTCTTACACGATATAAATTGGTGGCATGAGCAAGCTTTCTATATTGATTGTTGAAGATGAGCCCCTTATTGCGGATGACATTGCGATGATTCTTGAGAAGAATAATTACACAATTGCTGCCATCGTAGATAATGCCGATGACGCCATAAATGAAATAAAGAAAGAGCAAGCAGACCTGGTACTATTAGATATCAATATTGAAGGTGAAATGGATGGTGTGCGGCTGGCACATCACATCAATCAATCGTTTGATCTTCCTTTTATTTTCCTAACCTCATATTACGACAATAATACCCTCCAACGAGTGAAGGCCACTAAGCCGGCTGGTTATATCGTGAAGCCTTATTCGGAAGCAGATTTGATTGTAAACCTGGAGCTGGCCGTTATTAAGAGTTCCAAATCGAAACACAAATCACCTTCTGATAAATATTTTATCAGAGACAATAGAGAACTGAATTCAATTGATTCACAGGATATCTTGTATGTGGAGAGTGATGATAACTATGCCAATATCTATACAAATGAAAAAAAACACGTAGTAAGTCATACGCTAAAGAGTGTGGAAGAGCAGTTGGCAGGTCATCAATTTATTCGAACTCATAAGTCTTTTTTGGTCAATTTCAGCAAAATCACAAGCATTCACGAAGGTTATGTGTTCATTGATGAAATGAAAATCCCTATAGGTAGAACCTATAAAGAGGAGCTTCTAAAAAATCTTTCTATACTCTAGCGGTCGTTCCCTATACTCAAAATGCTGTTCACTAAAACGCGCTTCTTGCTCTGGGAATAGTAATAGAAATTCATGGTCTCGCAAAACTTATAGCTGCCATGAAATCTTTAATTAAATTCCTTTTTACTTCTTGTTTTGTTCTGTTTCTCACCTCTTCTTTTGCACAATCCGATTACTATTGGGTAGGTGGATCTGGAAACTGGAGTGACTATGCTAATCACTGGGCTACCACAAGTGGAGGAACCACATTTCACTCTCAAGCACCCACATCTATTGATAATGTCTATTTTGATGCTAATTCGTTTTCAGAAGATGGGCAGTTTGTAACATTAGATATCTCGGCAATTTGTCACGATTTTGACTGGTCGGCCATAACCTTTAATGTTTCTATTGAAGTAGGTTCGGAAGACAGGGTTCAGATTTATGGATCTGTCGCTCTTTCAAATTCAATGCAAATTGGCAACAATGTCGACATTGAGCTTCGTTCTGCGGAAGCGGAAACATTTAGCATGGGAGATAATCCGGAAGTGCGAAAGGGAGAGGGCCTTGAAGGAGGAAGAATGGATTTTATCGGTGATGGAAGCTGGACTATTCTGGATCATTTGACTAATCAACATGATGTTTATATAAATAACAATGCGACTGTAAACCTTGATGGTAATCCTCTTTACGCAGTGCAGTTAAGCATACTGAGCAATGCAACGTTCAATACGGGAGACAATGTCACTATAATTGTCCACGACTGGATAAGTTATAGTTCCAATCTCAGTTTTGGATCCAATGTTGAGATTGTTTTGGAACAAACAATTGAATCAAATACAGCACAATTTAATGGTAATGATAATACGTTCCCCAAAGTAACTTTCGATGTTCCTGGTGAAATAGTTCGACTTGATGGTAGTAACACGTTTGAAACTTTGTCGATGATTGAAGGCACCACCGTTGAATTCGAGGGTGGCGAGATTCAAACAATAACAAACCTTGAAGCGACCGGTTCTAAATCAAGTTTTATCACTTTTTATTCAGACAATTCCGGAGAACAAGCTATCATAAGTAAGTCTGATGGTACGGTTGATCTAGCTTATATCAAGCTAACTGATATTCAAGCTGCTGGTGGTGCCACCTTCAATGCAGCAAATAGTGTTGATCAAGGGAACAATACAGGGTGGAACATTACGGCACCAAATGCTTTGGATTACTTCTGGGTTGGTGGTTCCGGAAACTGGAGCGACATTAATCATTGGGCAACCACAAGTGGTGGAACAGTTTTCCATGATATACCACCTACAGAATTTGATAATACAATTTTCGATAACAATTCTTTTACAGCAAATAACCAGATTGTACTGGCAGATGGCGACATCTACTGCCACGATATGGACTGGTCTCAAATGACAGCCTTCGATATAGATTTAGAACCCTCTGTTTACAATCAAGATGATTTGACAATAACTGGCTCTTATATTGGGAGTAGCATGTTTCGAAATGATATGTTTCGAGTCTACATGCTTAGTACTAATAATGATGAAGTAGTAACCGGGAATGGATCTCCTGATTTAGGATCTTCTATGACATTTCAAGGAACAGGTGAATGGAATATCACGGACAATATTAAAGTCAATACTTTAACACTCAATGAAGGATCACTAACTATAACTGAACCCGAATTCACCATTAACTTCTTTGATATTAACAACACATCAGGAGATAAGAGTGTAGACATCTCAAACGTTGATGCATACTTTGATTTCTTGAGAATAAGGGAAAATCAGCTAGCCAGTATTGATTGGGTTGATGTAGATGCTACTGTCAAGATTGAAGATGAACTTCAAAATGATGCTGGAGTAATTTTTGAGCATTTAACGCTCGTTAAAAGCTCTAGTCCGGAAATAGAAGTTAATGGTTCGTCAAATTTTGAAACCTTTGTGATTGAAGCCGGAGCGAATGTAAAGCTGAAGGAAGGGACTACACAAACGGCCAATAATTTAATTTTGGAAGGAACCAAGTTCGACCAAATAAAAATTTCTACTCAATCAGATGGAGTGACAGCCTCACTGAATGTGCCCTCTGGAACTGTTAGCGGAAATTACCTTTCTCTAAAGGATCTCGCTGCTGGTGGAGGAGCTGTTTTTAATGCTGTTAACTCTATTGACCTGGGTAATAACTCTGGATGGAATATTTCAGCACCAACCCCTACTAACTACTATTGGATTGGTGGAACTGGAAACTGGGATGAATTATTTCACTGGAGCACTTCAAGCGGCGGTGACGCAGATCAACCATTTCTGCCAGGTACGATTGATGATATTTTCTTTGACTCAAATTCATTTACAGAAGATGATCAATTTGTAATCCTGCCTTCAGGCACGCTTCAAATTCACGATTTAACGATTAATACCCCTTTCGAGATAGATTTTGCAAAATCAGGGAGTGATGTTGTTGGAATTTTAGGCTCAATTGATGTTCAGGGTCCAATTGACATAGGGATTGATCCAAATCTTATAAGCTCGGAAGAGGAGACGATAGAAATCGGAAATTCAACAAACATTAGCGATGTTCAATTCAATGGAACCGGTACCTGGAGATTTTTAGGCAGTAGCACAATAAAAGGTATTGTCACATTAAAAAACGGAAATGTTGACTTCAATGAGCAATCAGTTGATTTCGTTCAATTTAGGGTTGTGGGTGATTTTGGCGAGGACTTATCCAAATCTTTAGATGCGAGTAATTCAGAAATAACTATTCATGAAGAACTGTATTTAAGTCCATTTTCCTTCAATTATACGGCCGATTTTGCAGGTTCCACAATCCATTATTTTGGTAGTTTGATGCAAGGGTATACCGAAATAGTCTACGGAGGTGGATTGACAAGTATTGCGTTCAATGATATTAAAATCTACAATCAAGTCGAACTTAGAGGGAACTATGATTTTAATGACATTGAGATTGTAGCAGGAGGTATTTCATTAGCAAAGCGGTTCTCGGGTGACGTTCCTGAACTGAAATTCAACACATTAGCCGGTATTGGTTCACTTGAATCGCCTTTGATTTTTGAAAGCTTGGATGAGGGAGTTCAATGGGAGTTCATCAGCAAGAATGCCGAAAACGTAAGCTTGGAATTTGCAAATATCCGAGATTCTAAAGCTACAGGAGCAGTGTTCACCGCCAATAATTCTACAGATAATGGAAACAATGAAGGATGGGTAATAGTGGCACCTCCAAATGTGCCAGATGCCCCAATATTAGTAGAAGGTGAAGTTGGAGTTTCTTCAATTTCGATCAATTGGGAATCTGTTGAAAATGCTGAAAGTTATAAAATTGAAGCCTCACAAACGTCTAATTTCTCTTCAATAGAGGAAACGCAAGATGTATTAGTTACCAACGCAACTTTTGTTGGATTGGATCCTGCCTCAACGTACTACTTTCGAGCTACAGCTAAAAATGCAGGTGGATCATCACCCTTATCTTCAGTTTTACAGACGTTAACAAAGCCAGAAGCACCAATTGCTAATGAAGCATTCTCGATAACCACTACTTCTTTTACAGCTAGTTGGAATTCATCGAGCGGAATAGTGGAATCTTATAGTCTGGATGTTTCCAGCACCAACGATTTTAGCTCCTTTTTGGAAGGATTTGAAAACTATCAGGTGATAGGAAACTCGTATTTGGTGGAGGAACTTGAGTTAGATGAGACATACTATTATCGAGTTAGAGCAAACAATGCTTCAGGGGCTTCCGAAAATTCAGAAGTGATTACGGTAAGCCTTTCAACACGAGAGTCACAACTGATTTCTTTTGATCCAATTTCATCAAAGGTTTATGGTGATGACACGTTTGTTATTTCAGCAACCTCAACTAGTGGGTTGGATATTACTTTTCAAAGTGGGAATACATCAATTGCGACTGTCAACGAAGATGTCGTTACTATTCTAGCAGCTGGAGAAGTTAACATTTCTGCATTTCAGGAAGGAGATGAAACGTACAAGCCAGCTACACCTGTCTCACAGTTATTGATAATAAATAAAGCTGATCAGACAATCACTTTCGAGGAGTTATCAGAAAAGATGTTGGGTGACGAGAATTTCGATCTTACCGCTTCAGCATCTTCAGGCTTGGAAATATCTTTCGAAAGTTCAAACCCTCAAGTAGCGGCTACCACAGGAAATACTGTCTCAATCATTGGTGTTGGGTTAACAACCATTACAGCTTCTCAGGCAGGAAATGGTAATTATAATGCAGCGACTAATGTTGAACGGGAGTTAGCAATAGTTTCTGATAAATTAGGTCAAACGATCACATTTGGCCCCCTTGAGGAAAAGGTGTTTGGTGATGCTCCATTTACACTAACTGCAAGTGCCTCATCAGGGCTTGCTATTACATTAGTGAGTTCGGATGAATCTGTAGCAACTGTTTCTGGAACAACAGTTACAATAGAAGGGGCAGGCAATACGATTATCTCCGCATCGCAGAATGGTAATGATGATTTCGATCCGGCGGTAACCGTGTCTCAACAATTAATTGTCAGTAAAGCGGATCAAACAATTACTTTCGACCCAATTCAGGATAAAAGTTTAGACGATCAAGATTTCTCACTGGATGCTGAATCGTCATCAGGTTTAGCAGTGTCTTTTACCAGTTCGGACATAAATGTGGCCACCATTAACGGTAACATCGTTTCCATAGTTGGTGAGGGAAGTGCCTTGATTACTGCAAACCAGGCTGGCAATTCCAAC
>JAQMWT010000302.1:0-20982 GCA_029834535.1 Chrysophaeum taylorii
GCCTGGCCAACCTTTTTACGCCGATGACCAACCGGTTTTTCTTGCTGTCCCTGCTGCCGCTGCGTGACGACTACCAACCAAGACGTAAACATTCCTTCATCAATCGTCTCTAGCACGCCTCCGCTGCTCAAATCGAGTCCGCCCAACACGAAGCCCTTTGTGCGCCCCTTCCACTAGCTGCCAATCTTCTCGGTTCCGCGCCGCACCGCTTTCTTTGCCTCTGACCGCTGCGGTATAAACCGGATCTCATGCATCCCAACCAGCCTCTCGCGTTGGAAGTCGGGGAGTGGCCGAACGCTGTTTGCACCTTCTTCGCCCCACAATCACCATTATCGTTGGTTTCCATTTTACGGCCCTCAGTAGCCACCCGTCACAATTAATTGGCCCTCTTAAGCGCACACTATGTTAATGCAACTGCCATCATGCACGGCTCCACTCCAATCGCGGTCAGAAGTGGCACGACCTGTCGCTTTCTCCGTTGCTGACGTGTTCGCTGAAGTTCGAATTCCTTTCATCTTTGAGACCACCGCCTCCCCGATCGCCAATCGTCGCCGACCCGCCACCGCGAACACATCCACATTTGATCTGAATCGGCGGATGGCCCCCGACCTTTTCGTCACTCACTTCAGTTGCATTACATGTCGAAGTGCAGCAGCAGATATCGAGGCATTCGCCTGGTCCTCACAAAACCACACTGCGTCTCCTACCAGCCCAATGGGCGCTGCGCTGTCACTTCCTGCGCGGAAAAAGGCGGTCTCTGCTCGTTTTGCCCAGGATCTGGACAACCATGCTGACCTCCCAGGCAGCAACGGTGCGCCCCTGGACCTGTACGACCGTTACTCAAGGCGCGGCTTCGTTGCTGTGGGTACCGGATAAGTTTGGTGACTGTAGCAACGCCCCCCTCGGCCTCGTCCCCATCATCGAGCAGCGCAGGGCTGATCATTGACACTCGAAATGTGCTGTGCTTATGTACACTCGGCAACCTTTTGACGCGAGTCGCCCACACCCTCATCATCAGCATCCACTGCGGACACGCACGTGCCCTCCTTGTTCCAGACGTCACATTGCAGACCTTGACCCTCGAGACAAAAAGTCATCGGAGCTCAGGGCGCTGCGACATCGACGACGACGGGCCCTCTGAGTTGGCCGTCTGGGCCGAGCCACTTCATCGAGCCATCTGGTTCCAACCAGCGCGGGGGGTTGTTTGAGGAGGGTGGTCTGAGAGCGATGTGCGCTTGCGTTGGCTCGAGTCTGAACTGGGTGCGATAGAGCTCGCGGCGGACTTGGGGAGTGTTGTCGTACGGGTGGGCCTTGTGAAGGGTCTGGGTGTTGTCCCAAATGACGACGTCGCCCGGCTTCCAGGCGTGATAGTAGGGCGCAGCAGTCGCGTGGTCGATGATCTGGTCGATGAAGCCGAAGCGAGGCGGGACGAGTCGCATTTGCCGGGATCCGACGTAGAGAATAACATCGCCCGCGTCGGCTAATGCCGTCGCACCCGAGCCCGGAAACGTGTCGACGACGGGGTGCGTGACGTCGTCGAAGAGGTCGAGCTCCTCCGGCACGGCATTGCGCACGAAATCCGCGATGTCGCGCACGGACGCCTCTATCGTGGAGTTGGCAGCCGTCGCCTTGAGGTCGGGGTCGAGCGTCGCGTAGCTCGATCGGAGGTCCGCGAAGCCCGTTTCGCCGCCACTCGGGGGTGCCGCGGCGCACGCAAGCATCGAGAAGATCCAACGGTGGGAGCGCGGCCAGAACTGTCCGTCTTGATGCCAGTACGCGCCAAACGAATGGCGACGACCCTTCCAGGTGCCGTTGGCCCAGTAGTTCGTGACACGCTGGATCGCCGGGAGCTCGGGCTCGGGGTCGAGGCCCTCGAACGATGGGGGCAGGATCACGACGGACCCGAGCTTCCCAGAGAGAGCGACCTGCTCAGCCCGACTCAACGGTTGGTTTTCGATAACCACGACCCCGTGCTGCTTGACCGCCTCGACGATCCGCCGCACCCCGGTCTCCTCGATCGTCTTCAAGTCCCCAGCGTCAAGTACCACCCCCAGCTCGCGCTTCGTGGTGGCGCACTCCTGGGCAACAACAACCGTACGCCACAGCACCAACAAAAAGGTGGTGGCCATAACTACACTTTCCAGGATCTTTCTTTCCTGCCGCACTTAGGTGGCCGTTGAGGTGGCCGTTGAAGCTGCCTCAAGTACAAACGTGTGTTCGATGGTCTGGTTCATACTTTGGGTCGCCTCTTCCGCTGATGCGTTGAGCGCCGTGCAGTGGAACGCCGAGGGCGTGCTCCACTCGATGGCGCTCGATAAGAATCCCAAGCCCATCCGGAGCATCCTGACATCGGCCCCCCAAGAGTTGATGCCGTTCAGCCAAGCCAAATACTGCATCGACATGCTGCCGTTGGCGAGGCGAGACCGGGAGCTCGCGCGCGAGGCGCTTACCGATGGTTGGTGCGAGGAGGTCCAGGTCCTCGACGTGGCCTCGTGCGATCGATTGCGCGAGTTCGCGGCCGAGCGGATCCTCGCCGACGACGTCGACTCGGTCGACGGCGCGCCCGCGCACCAGGTCGATGTCCCCCTCGACCTTGTCGACCTCGACCCGCTCCTTGACGTCCTCAAGCCCAAGGGTGCCCTGACCGCCTTCGTGCGCCGCTACTCCCCCACCGCGAGACCGCGTCTTCCCTTCCACGTCGACCGCTGCGCCAGGAGTGCCAGTCTCAACCTCTCGCCCGCGCACGACTACGAAGGCGGCGACCTCATGTTGTTCGTCGACTGCACCCTCAAAACCGGTACGCGCGACCAGGGAGCAGCGACCGTTCACGACGCCGACGTCGCCCACGCCGTGGCCGACGTCACCAACGGGGAACGTTGGTCCCTCATCCTCTTCGACCACGCAGACTCCCGCCGCCTACGCGCCGACAAACTACGAAAAAAAGGAGCTTGAGGAGGAGGAGGAGGAGGAGGAGAACAACAAGAAGAAGATGGAGCAAAGACGACGACGCAGCATACATACTTCTGTAGGTGCATGTCGTGGCCTCCGCCGCGCGTTTTGTGTGTGTGCGTGATCATCGCAATATAATAATAATTATTATTATTTTGTAATAATAACAAGCAAGAGTGCACATACGTACAGTCGGTGGTGGCGCTGCTGGTGGTGCTGCTGTACATCTATCGTGGCGTGGTTACTACTATATTTACTAAAAGGTCATCTTGACGCGAGTGTCGTCGTTGAGCTTGTCGAAGACCTGCTGAACGACCTCCGGGCTAGGCACGACGCAGTCGAGCTGGACCGAGGCGAAACGTCCACCCAAACGTGGGGTCCATCGGCACGCGATGACGTCGTTGACGTCGCACTCGTTCTTGACGGTCCTCGCGAGGCTGTCGCACAAGTCGTCGGGCGTCGTTTCGCCGTCGACCCTGCCGACCGCTTTGAACGAGTAGAGCGTTGGGTAGCCGTCGATGAGCGCCGACAGCAGCGATTGGGAGCGTTCGGTGTCAGTAAGCGGGTCGGCTGGATCGTATTCGCCGCGAAGAGCACGCGTCGCCATCACGAAGCCTTCGCGCGGCGGGACCTTTGCGATGTAGTCCCTATGCTTTGGCCGAGGACACGGATCCCCCTCCTCCCTCTCCTCCTCTGCTGCGTGGCGCACGACTCGGGCAACCGGCGGGGTGGACTGGAGAAGCGCGGAGGCGGTGCACAAGACCAAGATCGCGCGCATAATTAAACCCTAGTTAACGCGATGACCGAAGAACCCGGGTGGCTCACGGCGGCGCGGAGGAGGCTCGACGCGCAGGAGTCGCTGTCGCGCAAACCGCCTCGCAAAACGCGCATCGCGAAAGTCGCGCGGGAGTTACGATCCAGCGAAAAGCGGCGCACGCTCCCGACGCTCGCGGCGGCGGCCGAGGCCCCCGCGAGCTTCGCCGTTCCGGAAGAGGTCGCCCCTCTGAGCGCGGAAGAAATCGAGGCCATCATCGCCAGGCCGCCCCGAAAACTCGACCTCGAGGTGCCGACGCCCGAGGAGCTCGAAGAAGCGACGCGAACGCTCGAGAGCCTCGCCGCGCGCGACGACGCTTCAAAGTCGGAGGCCGCCGACGAACCACAAACGGAACCCCGAAAGAAAAAGAATATCCCCAGCACAGCCTCGCTGTTCGACAAGACCCGCGACCGAACGAGGCGATCGCTCGAGCTCAGACTTGACTCGGCTAGATTCCGCGAGATCAACGACGTCGAGCCCGAAACTCCCGACAACGCCGACATCGACGCCCTCATCGAGCAGGGGCGTCTCAATTCGGCCCGCTTACGAGAAGAGTTCCACGCCTCCTGCGAAATGCTCAAAGCCAAGGTCCAAGAGGCCAGAGAATGCGCCGTGCGCGACATCAACCGCAGATTCGGCCGTGACACTCCGAGGGGCGACGCGACGGACGCCAGTCCTACGTGACGTTTCCATGGCGGCGGAGAGGCCAGCCAGATATTTTTCGGAGTTGCGTGCCATAATAAAATCATCGTGATAAGAGTCCATCCGATCGTCAAGAGGCTGGCAAGCTTTTTTTTACCCGACGCAACTCGACGGCCATTTTTGCTTCTCCTCAATAAGGCGAAATACCCCGTCCTATATTCCCGGAATGGAAGGAGCGGGCTATTCTTCCGATCCCCAAGATCCCCGGCAATCCCCGCGTCGAGATGTCGCGTCTCAGAAGTCGCCATCATGAAGGCCGGTAGTCTTTGGCCCCATCTGGTCAGAAGACCTGTCTCCAGGGGGACGCTACCCGTTCTTTGATGCCGGGCAACACAGCTCGCGGGCTGGTTGTCATTTTTAGACCCCACGTGCCGTCGCTCCGTCCTTCTCTGAAGACAAAAAAGCAACGTGCATAACGCGCGTACCACGTGCCATTGCTTGCGGTCCCCAACGACATCTGGTGTTCCGTTTTGTTGGCCAAGGATGATGTTGCCCCACGTCGCTTTGGATTCCTCGACTCCTTCATCGAATACTGCCTGCAACAGGACGCTGGCTATCGGGCAGCGTAATAAGCCGTAGCCGCGCGTAAGGCACGTCCATATCATTTTTTTGGGGACGAAACGATGTGGGGGACTGTGAGGGGTCCTTATCTTCAGCACGCGGCGTACTGGATACGCGCCACGGCTTGGAGCTGTGGGTCAGCGTTTGCAGCCTCCTCATTTTCGAGTTCGAAGCGCTGTGTCTCGAGTGGTTTAAGGGTTCTCGACTCTTGGTCTGCGACGCCGCTGCGTTATTTCGCCACGGACGCTTTGCATCCTGGAGTTGATGACCCGGTCACATCGAGCTCTTGTCTACCAAATGCGGCGAACGCTTCGTTGTCCTTTTGATAACAGCGTGCGCAGGCGTACTTGGAGATCTGGTTGTGTCCCCTGCCGTCGAGTATCTTGACGTCGCCGGTTCGATTCGCAGGCTTGTCGGCGCGGCGGGTAAGCCCGCGCCGTCCCTTTGACTCCGTACAGCACGCGCTACGCTATGTGCTTAGGCCTTGGCGGGGGGGGTGGGCTTTTCGGACGCGCTGAACAACCCCTTTAGGATTCCACGATAATTAATTGGGAAACGTGTGTCAGTCCGTGAGGACCAATTAACGGAACTCTACTTTCTGTTCGAACGAGCATGTATGCTCGAAACGGAAACACAAAATCTGCGTTTTGTAAAGCCGATTTATTTCAAAACGCTTCACCCGCGACCTACTTTCTGTTCTTTTGGTAATGTATGCGCCAAAAGCGCTGCTCTTTATACAATGTTTTCTTCTTGGTGTGCCGGAGAGTGTTGTGTGTTCTGGGAGAGACCGACGATCTTTGAGCGAGGATCTGGGGAGGGTGCGCTACGTACGTCTCGAGTTCGGATCCTTTTGGTCGTAAAAAATCGAAAGTAATTCGAAGAAAAAAAGCCCTTACCCTTTTTCCTTTTTTTTTTGGCTATTTGCTATACAAACCCTCGGCCGATCTTTTTTGAAGTAAGGTTGACGCGTGCGACGGCGATGGAGCCTTCGCCCGGCAAACGGGACGACGCGCTCGAGCCAGGGACGCGAGCCTCGACGCCGGCATGGCATGCCGGGGGACTCCATCTTTTCTTTCGGGGTTCTTTCGGGCTTCTGGCGCGCGCAAAAATGCGACGCGATTTCGCCTTTTTTGCGCGCGAACTCTCCACCACCTTGTATATTTTCTTGTCGACGACGCTACTGTCACGTCGCCTGCAGCGACATACACAATCATTTATTTCAATGTGGAGTTTGAACAGGTCTTCACTCAATGGATCAGGCTCTCGAGATCGCTCAACTGGAAAGAGCATTATCTTGAACTTGAGAAGAATGATGAAGTCGGCTTCACAGACCTGGCTCGACGTTGGAAAGCTGTATCGACCGCTCACCAAGGAGCAGTATGGGTTCCTTCCGGACATAGCGATAGCCTCTAAGGGTTCAATTGGTACACATGGCGCGAAGAGCTACTGTGAGCGCAGCCTGAGCATTGGAAATCTTGTCCTGACCGAGGGAAACACGTTGCTCGGCGCGGACGAGACGGACAAAGTTGCCAGTATACTGCGCATGAACAAGAATTTCTTCATTGCGGCGGCCCGGATTAAGTACAGGGACCTCGGACACGAGAGCGAGTTTTTCAAAAACGCCGAGAGCACCATTCGAGTATACCCCGCTGAAGACAGATTTTGCCGGTCTCGCTGAGGTCGTCAACATCGACAGTCTTACGTGGCATGGATTTCGCAGTTATGTTCGGGAGATCAATGACTTCTAGCGTCCCAGCTCGCAGAGACTCGATCATGTTGTGCCTGATACTCGAAAACGGTTCCGACGTCTACCAGACCGAGTACGACGGTGTACCGCCGCTATGCATATCGGACTAAAACCGGTACGTCGACATCGTGTGCCTGTTGGTCGAGCACGGTGTCAATACCCACTTGGCAAAGAACAACTGTGCGTCACCGCATAGCGGTGCGAGCCAGGAAGTATACGTCGACATTGCGCGCCTCGTGCTTGAGCACGGTAACATTCACCAGACCCGTCGGTTTTGCGGGAATAATGCAAACAAGGTGCGTCACTTCGACTACGAATTCAACGATCGCGAGCTGATTGCCTTCCTTCTTGACTTTCGGACTATCAACTGCCGGCACCTGTCGTCCAATCAGAGAGCTCAGGCCAGGAAGTTGCTTGCTCAAGGAAGAATATGTGATTTACGCACGGACTACATTCCACCACGAAAAGGCAACGACTTCCTCCGAGTCTGCGCCGCCCTCCGAGCCTGCCCCTGCCCGCAGTCCCTTGGCGGCACTCGACGCACCCGGCGCTTGGGACGACATTAGTGGCGACGTGCCTTCTTTTGCTATGCCTGAGAACCGAGACTCATTGGAGATGGAGGTTGATGAGGAAGAACCAGACGAAGATACCGAGGTCGTTCACATCGCCTAAAGTAAGAAACACTGAACCCCATCCACGGTAACTCCTCCTTCGACCCGAAACGCGAAGGAATCTAAGAGCACCAGACCTAGGAGGCAATAGCGCGCGGGGGGCACGGAACTGACGGGGCGCGACAGGGACCGGCGCTCGCGTAAAAAAAAAAAAAAGTGGCGTTCACTTCACAAAGGTTCACGATTGCCACGTAGGGTGACGTGTTCACTTCAAATCACTTCACCAATATTGCGTGGTTGGTGAAGTGGTTCACGTTCACTTGCTGAAGTGAATTCCCAACGCTGGTTTGAACTCGAAAGTGCAACTTGTTTGCAACTTTTTTGTTCTCGGTTTGTTCTCGGAACGATGCCTCTCTGGGTGCTTGTGATCGACGACCGCACACGACTGGTACGCTGTGTTCCGCGCGCACGGTCTAGAAGTCGACCAGTGCGCGTGGGAGAACATAGCGCTCGCCGCGACGCGCGACGGTTGCGTCTGCGACCTCTCTCCTCCGAGCGATCCTATTTTCGGGAGTCCTTAGAAATGCGAGCGGCGTTTTCGGCCCGACGTCGTGCTCGTCCGGAACGTTGCTCGCGGGGTGCACCAGCGAGACTATCGCAACATTCTCTACGGCCTTGCCTACGCCGGCGTTTCGTGCGTGATTTCGGCGTATAGTCTCGCGCACTGCCAGGAGCGCGCGGTCGTCTACGGCGAGCTGAACCGCCTTCGCCGCGAGCTCGGGGAGGACGAGTTCCCATTTGTCGACGCTGTTTATCAACGCGAATCTGGACGAGGGTACCCTGGTTCCGCCGCCGACGCCTCGCGTCGTTAAGACGAGCACGACTTGCGCAGGGTACGGCAAGATGCGCTGCCGCGACCACTACGACTTCATCGACTACCGCACGAACGCTGAGTCTCTCGAACGACTACTTCACCGTCGAGCCCTTTTACTCCGCGGACTACGACATTCGCTTGCAGCGCATTGGTGAGACCGCGCGGGCGTACAAAAGGGTTGGCGACAGCTGGAAGGGCAACGCGGGCAATGCGCGCTATGAGGACCTCGAGGTCACCGACCACTACCGCCGGATCACCGACCACTGCGCTCGTCTTTTTGGGGGTCTCGACATCCTCTCTGTCGACTTGCTCCACTGCACGGATGGGACAGAGATCATCCTTGAAATGCATGACTCAGCGACGGGCTTGAATCGCCTCCACGAAAAGGATGATATGCTAGACATCCGGGACCTCACACTGCGCCGCGTGAACGAGGTCTTCGGCGATCGGATCGAGGTACCCGCCGTCGAAATCGCGACAGATGCGGCGGAAGAACGGGTCGCGAGAGGTCCGGCGTTTCTCGCTCAGGCGACAAAGAATTCCCGGTGCCCGTAGGAGCGTGATCGACGGCTCTAGAGCACATGCGATCCCGGAGTATTGTGCCGTGGTGCGCTGGGTCACGAGGTTTAGCGAGGATATCCTCGAGATCAACGACTCATCGAAGGGCTCGGGCCTTTTCCGCAATTTTAGATCTAGAGAGGGGGGACATGAATTGGACACGCATCCTGCACCGCGTTGGTGACACGTCCGCCGTCCGGATTACGACGTCCACCATATTTCGACTTGCGCAGAAGCCGCCCACTCTCGTTTCAGAGGGTATAGAGCCCGGAGAAGGCAATCAATCAAGCAACCAACGGCTCTCTTTTTGGGACGTTGTGGAGATTTCGGGCGTCCTGCAACAAGCAAGCACGCTGTCAGCCTCGCCATGCTCATATTCCGGTCCCGGAGAGAAAATGATGTCACAGAGGAGCTCCGCGAGGAACTTCTGGAGGACGATGACGTCCACGAGCAAATGTGGGATGAGGCGAACAATACGGACACGAAGGACCACTATGAGTCGGACGAGAATGAGGCGGACGAGAATGAGGCGGACGACGACCTCGAAATGCATCCTGTCCACCAAGCCGAACCTGGGGAGGCCCATCGTCGACTCGAGGCGCGCGTCCAGGAATTGTCGCGGCCAGCGTCATAGCGGTTCGTAATGAGTCGCGTGCAGGTCGGAGGTCGTGAGAGCGCTCCAGATTGAGACGCGGCCCAAGAGACGGCAGCGGTGTTGTCGGCGCGTCCACAACCGCACGGCCGCGCCGTGCTGCCAAGCGGACGAGCGGTGCGTGATGTGCTCTTGGCCGTCGTTCTATCTCATCGTCTTCTACTGGTCTGAGGTGCTGATTTGGGTGACGAGAGGCTCCACCGGTCTTCCGGAAGATTTCGACGTCCACAAAATCAGCCAGCTTCTCGCGGCCTTGACCGAGCTCGGCATTGGCTTCGTTTTACTCGTACTCTCAGCCTTCAGTACCGACTTCGCGCGTCTCGACGGCGTCTCTGCCGCAGCGTTCCTAGCTCCTTACCTCGGCGTCCTGGCAACAAAC
The DNA here is from genome assembly GCA_029834535.1 of Chrysophaeum taylorii. Lineage (NCBI taxonomy): Eukaryota > Pelagophyceae > Pelagomonadales > Pelagomonadaceae > Chrysophaeum > Chrysophaeum taylorii. The sequence continues at coordinate 9,848 of JAQMWT010000302.1, forward strand.
TGCTGGATCGCAATCCACCATACCAACGCTGTCTTCCAGATGTGCCTCGATCTAGTTCGCTACGCCTTCATCTTTCTGGTTTGGCTTGCGCCCCAACTCAACGCCGCCGCGGCGCTCGTCTCCGCTGCCATCCACGTCCTTCTCTTGCTAGAGGCCGCCGACGTCAACCTTACGCACGGCCACGACTCCCTGCGCAAGCTCCGGGCCCTCATTGAAGTCGTCCTTCTCTTTTTTCTCCTTCAACACGCTGTCAGATTCTTCTTCTCCACCCCTTCGACCGCCCGCCGCATCGGGTGCGAAGGAGAAGAAAATCAACCGCAACTCAGTGAGCCAGACAACCTTGTCTGACACCTCCCTAAGATAGACGACAGTCGGAAGGGCGCTACTTTGTAATGGATAAACGATTTGTATTAACCCGTTGGACTTGTTTTCATGTTGCTTTGAACACGACGCTCAGGTTGTGATGCTTGAGATTGTCATGCTATCTGGTGTCCCGCAAAATAATTATCGTCAAGAATCCTGGGCCTGGAGAAGTGATGGCGGGTCTTTATAACAGATTCCCTTTACATAGCGGAACGTGCAGAGACTACTGGCTGGTTTAGAGGAGCCGTCCCTCTCGTTACCGCTTTATCTGCCGCGTGTCAGCAGCATCGTAGCGCTATCGTGACTTCTGGGTTTGAGTCACACAGCATCTGATGGCATGACCTCGAGGAGCTAGGTAGCTGTTGTTTGAAGGGCCGTAGTGAAGAAAAGGGCTGACGAAGATGATCGCAGCTACGTCGGTGTATTCCGATAGGACAGACTGCGCTCGCAACAACGATGTTTAAAAGCGGACGAGCAGTAAAAAGTTCATTCAGAAGCCGTCAACTACTGCGCAACGAGATTTATCCACAATCCACTCGCACCGGTGTGGACTTCGCGAGCGCGCGCACACCATGCGCACAAGAAGTCCTTTCATCTGCAGCGCTTAGAAGGCTGGTCCACCACCTCGTATATTTTCTTGTCGACGACACTACTGTCACGTCGCCTGCAGCGACATAGAAATTCATTTATTTGCATAGCAAAAAGCGGCGGCAAAGCTACATTTATTTAGGGTCTGGTGAATGTTACCGTGCTCAAGCACGAGGCGCGCAATGTCGACGTATACTTCCTGGCTCGCACCGCTATGCGGTGACGCACAGTTGTTCTTTGCCAAGTGGGTATTGACACCGTGCTCGACCAACAGGAACACGATGTCGACGTACCGGTTCTAGTCCGATATGCATAGCGGCGGTACACCGTCGTACTCGGGCTGGTAGACGTCGGAACCGTTTTCGAGTAACAAGCATGCTATAACTTGTGCGACGGTTGAGCTTGATTTTGGTCGCATTGATCAGGTCATCCGTGTCTGCGCATGAATCGCTGTCTGGCTTTCGTCGGACGCCATTTGCCCGCGCTTTTTCGATATTTGTCTACAGACTCGTGACCCTTGACTGGCTCATGTTGGTCCTGCCTGGCTCCCATGCTCGGGAGAGGTCTGAAGTTAGTTAGTTCGCTCTTGCCGCATGCCCTTCTCCCGATTCCCTCGCAAGATGCTCTCGTCTTGGGTCCGCTCCAAACGCCCACCGGGGGCTCCGCAGATGACTTACGGGAGGACGCTCGCCACGGCGCTCTGGAAGTTTCGATATCCCCTTCAACTCGTGGCACGACCTCGCACAAGACCGCGCACAGTGGCGGTCCGCCATCAACACGTACTCGTCCCTAGCCTCTACCCGAACTGTGTGATTTTCCTCTGTGATTCTGGACCGGCTCCTGTCGGTCCGGCCCCTGGCTCCCATGCTCGGGAGAGGTCTGAACTTAGTTAGTCTTGGCAGTTGTGTGCTGTTGTCCTGCAAAAGTGTTGTGTCAAAATCTCGGGGGCATGGAGGAGCGATAGTTGAATCTGCCGATAGTCCTAGCGATGAGGTCGAAGTAAAATGCCCATCTTATCGCCCATCTACTCAACCAACAGGCGCGTGCGACACAGAGTGTTGCTCTCATACGGCGTTAAATCCGCTGACTTGTGTACATCATCGTTTGTGGATGTCAGCATGTTTCATATGCTCTTTGAACATGAACGCGATAGTGAACGTGGCCATTCTGGGTTGCGATGCGTGGCCGTGTTGCGATGAGTAGCCACGATGTCGTAAGCGGCAGGTTCACGTTGGACTTGAGATGATCGCCGGCCTACCGCGGAAGTCGCTGCGTGATGGTTGTCTTGTCGAGGTCTGGACAGTGCTGCTGCCCTTGATTCAGGCGCATTGATTACGACAACACTGGCCGACATGGCCTCGAGGGAGTTCCGGTTGGTGGGTTTTCTGCGGGACAAGTGGCACCTCATGCGTGCTTCACAAATTGTCATCAGCAAGCAACACAAGTGTCGCGAACGAATCGAGCTTAGCCCTCTGGCGCGAAGACGACGGAACTGCGGTCCGCAGTGCGCCGCCTGTGTTCGCCGACACAACAACCACCGATGGTGTGCACCTCGCTGTCACATACGTCGAGCTCCTTACCTTCGTGACCTTTGCGCGTGGATACTCGAGAACGCCATTGTATTGTAGAAGGGGGCACGAGCAACGCGCGACAACATCACAATGCACGACGGAGCAATCTAATGTGCGAGCGCCTAATAGGTGAGCCACCTCGTCATTGACGGCGCAACAACTGAAGCAGCATTCTGTGATTCGGGCGCAGCTTGCCGCGCTTCTTCGTGCCTGCACAATCTGGATCACCCACCCGGTTGAACAAAAGGTCCCCATTGAAACAACAAAATCCAGCTTACAACAACCATCATCATGGACATTTTGCCACGCGCTCTCCGGACCAAGCGCAACCATCATCCTCGGCACAACCAAGGTCATCGGGCTAGCGTCGGAGCCTGGTTTGATGTTGACCCGGCGGCCGTGGTGTTTTTTCTCTTCTCGACACTCAGCACGTGACTCATTCCTCAGGGGGGTCGGAACCTTGTTGAGTGCTCCACCAACCCAAAAAGCCGAAGCAGCAGCAGCAGTGGTGCTATAGTTAACGATCGATCCGCGCCGCCGAGGAGGCGTCAAAGTGAAATCTTAATGCCGCCGCCGGAGGCAGGAGAGAGCGCGGACGTAAAAAAAAATGATAATTAGCAGCTCGTGGCGAGGGCATTTTTTTGATCGACGGGGGCGTACCTTGGTCTGAGGGCACGCCCGAGTGGGCCGAAACCGAGAAGGACGCGCACGGTGGATGCGAGCGCGTAGACGAAGAGGCGGGCGGTGAACGTGGAAAAGATGAGAGCGAGCGGCGGGAATATGACAAAATCGCGGGAGGCGATGGCGCGGAGCGCGGCAAGCTGGAGGACGCAGGTGCAGGTGCCGGTGCCGACCTGCGGGTGGAGCGTCGAGGAAGCAAAGACGGGCAAAGAGGCGGTGACGCACGATCCATTTGAAGTCGCGCGCGCCGACGATGCAGCCGTCGAGGGTCGTGGTGAGGAAGAGCTGGAGGACCTAGGAAAAGAAAGAGTAGGGGGTCGATCGACCCACCCCGAATGGGGGGACGTACCGTAGCGAAGACGGCGGGGATGGTTCCTTTGACTACTTCGAGGACGCCGGGGTCCGAGGTCATCGCGGGCGCGGCGAGGCGGAGGAAGGTCGCGCAAGCGGCGGCGACGAGAGGCCCGATCAGCAAGGCGAGGGTCGCCAAGTTGAGAATCGTCTTCGCGAGGGCGAGAGCGTTTTGGCCGTCGACGAGGGGAGGGCAGACGGCCTGGGCCGTTTGCGAGAGGGGCTCGGCGAAGAAAGCGAAGAGGACGAAGACGTTGAGCGCGATCTGATAGGCGGCGAGGTGCTGGGTGCCGAAGGAGGCCGCGCAAACCTGCATCGCGGCGAAGCCGAGGAGGCGGGTCACGACGATCGCGGAGAGAGGTCCCGCGTACGAGAAGAGCGGGCCGAGCTCCCGCTTGAGCGCGGTGAAGCGTCGGGGCGAGAGGTAGTCGCGCCACCAGAGGTCGTCGTCGAGCATGCCGCGATTCCGGAGGGCGCGGAGCATCATGTAGGCGCCGGCGGCCGTCGAGGCGGAGGTCGCGGCGGCCGCGCCCGAAACGCCGAGCTGGAGCGGCCAGCAGCAGAGCGCGAGGTCGCCTACGAGGTTGAGGGCCGCAGCGCCGAGTACGACGCGCAGGGGCGTCGCCGCGTCGCGCAGGGCCAGGAGCGCGCTGAGGGCGACGGACTGGCAGAGCGCGAGGGGCGCGGCAACGCCGCGGATACGCGCGTAGGCCGCCGCCGGGGGCTTGAGCTCGGGGGCGACGCGGAGCGCCCCCAGGACCGCCGGCGTGGCAAGGACGTACATCGGGACGAGGAGCCCCACGCCAATCGCGAAGGCAAACGCGAGAGGTCGCCGGAGCTCGTCCCTCGCGCCGGAGATGCCGCTCTTCGCGTTGGCGCGCGACACGAGGCCCGTCGTGGCGCGGCCGAGAAAGCTAAAGAGGAACAGCACCTGGTCGCTCAGCACGGTTCCGGGCGAGAGCGCGGCGAGGGCCTCGACGCCGGCGGCGCGGCCGACGATGGCGTTGTCGATGTTCGACATGAGGGGATTCGCCAGAAAGATGCCGAGGGCCGGCCCGTAGAAGCGAAGCATTTCGCGCTTGGGGACCGCCTCCTGCGCGGGGGGCCGCGGCGTTGCGCGGAGCTGGCTCGACGGCCGGGCGAGCGCCTCGACGCCGACCACCAGAAGACTGACAACAGACCATGACATCATCGTCAACTTGACGCCCGTTGGGTTTTCGAGTGAAATCAACGGCACATGCAGCAGCTCTTCGTGAGGCTCCCCTGGGCGAGGACGGCCGTGGTCCTCCTCCGGGATGACTCCAAGGAGGAGGAGGAGGAGGAGGAGGAGGACCTCTCGCGCGAAATTTTCGATCGGTGCGTCGGAGGCGACGCGGCCGCGTTGGCGCGATGGCGATCGGGGACGCGGCTGAGGACGCGTGGGCAGCGAGCTGTCGCCGAGATCCGCGACGGCGACGAGATCGAGGTGAAGGTGGTGGGTGTGGGTGGCATCGATTTCCAGAATCGCGTCGGGTCCAAGCCAGGATCGGGCGGCGTGCAGTCGTCCGAGCAGGCGAATATTGATCGTCGCGAACGACTCAGAAAGCTTGCCCTCGAGACCGTCGATCTCAACAAGGACCCGTATTTCATGCGGAACCACCTCGGCACCTTCGAATGCAAGCTCTGCCTCACGCTCCACAACACCGAGGGTAACTACCTGGCGCACACCCAGGGCAAGCGTCACCAGCAAAATCTCGCCCGACGCGCGTTCAAGGAGTCGACCGCTCCGATCGCGCCGACGACTAAGACGTACGTCGAGAAGCGCCACACCATCAAGATCGGGCGGCCGGGCTACAAGGTCACCAAGAGCCGCGACCTCGGCACCAAGCACCGCATGCTCCTCTTCGAGATCGACTACCCGGAGGCCGCGGACGACGTCCAGCCCCGACACCGCTTCATGTCCGCCTACGAACAACGCGTCGAGCCCCCCGACAAGCGATACCAGTACCTCCTCTTCGCTTGCGACCCCTACGAGACCATCGCCTTCAAAATCCCCAACCACGACATCGACAAGGACCCGGAGCACTTTTTCTCCAACTGGGACCCCGTCTCAAAAAAATTTACGCTCTCCCTCATGTTCGCCGACACCCAGCCGGCAAACAGCAACGCCAGCAGCGCCACCGCTTCGGGTCCAACCAAGCACCGGGCTACCCTGACCTACGACACGCGCTACTAGTAGGCAGGCAGGTAACGTTTTCGTTCTTAAGACCGTTGAGAAAGGATCTGTGTTGAACCCTCCAACCCCCTCCTTTGCTGCTCTGCTCTGCTGCGCGCGTAATGTGTTATGCAATGGTGTTGGCAGTGGGCCTCGCCGCCGGGTGGAAGCAAGGGGGTCGGGCGTTGTTGGGTCCGTTGGTGCGGCGGCGAGGAGGGATCCTCGGCGCGACGACGATCATCCCCGGCGAGGAGGTGAGCGCCGTCGAAGGGAAGGTGGACGTCGCGGGGTTCGAGTCGGCCAAGGCGGTGGGCGAGGATTTGCGGGCGTCGGGGTCGGTGCGCATGCGGTTCGCGCCATCACCAACGGGGTCTTTGCACGTGGGCGGGGCGCGGACGGCTCTGTACAACTGGCTCGCGGCGCGCAAGGCTGGCGGGCAGTTCTTGATTCGAATCGAAGACACGGACCTCGCTCGGAGCACGCGCGAGTCCGAGGAGTCGATGCTCGCGGACCTCGAGTGGCTGGGGCTGGATTGGGACGAGGGCCCGCGCGTTTCGGGGCCGGCCGAGCGGTACCGGCAGTCGGAGCGGTCCGACCTGTACGTGACGGCGGCGAAAGCCCTGGTTTCGAGCGGGCGCGCGTACCCGTGCTTCTGCTCGGAAGAGGAGCTCGAGGCGAAGCGACGTGCCGCGCAGGCGGCGGGGCAGCAGGTTGCGTACGACGGGACGTGGCGCGACGCGGATCCCGAAGAGGTGCGGCGTCGGATCGAGGCGGGCGAGCCGCACACCATCAGGTTCAGGGCGCCGGTCGGCGCGGTCGTCGCGATCGACGACCTGATTCGCGGACGCGTCGAATGGGACGTCCAAGCGACCATCGGAGATTTTATTTTGCTGCGATCGAGCGGCGTCCCCGTCTACAACTTTTGCGTCGCCGTCGACGACGCGTTGATGGGCATCTCGACGGTCGTTCGGGCCGAGGAGCACCTGACCAACACGGTGCGACAGCTCTTGGTGCTCGAGGCGCTCGGCTTCGAGCCACCCGGCTACGCCCACGCCTCGCTGATTCTCGGTTCGGACCGCTCCAAGCTCTCGAAGCGCCACGGCGCGACGAGCTGCGGCCAGTTTAGGGAGCGAGGGTACCTGCCCGACGCGATGATTAATTACCTCGCGCTTCTCGGCTGGAACGACGGGACCGACCAAGAGGTGTATACGCGCGACGAGCTCGTAGAGGCGTTCGACCTTTCCCGCGTCGTGCCGTCCCCCGCCATGTTCGACGACCAAAAGCTCCGGTGGCTCAACGGCCAGCACCTCCGTAAGATGCCGGTCGACGACCTCGCTTTCGTCGCCGCCGACCACTTCCGCGACCGCCTCGACCTCGAGACCCCCGACCTCGACTTCGTGCGGGCGGCGACGAAGATGGCCCAGCCCAAGGCCGACCTCGTGTCGGACATTGTCGACCTCTCGCTCGACGCCCTCCAGTACCCGCTCGTGAACACCTTGGCGAGGGAAGACGACGCGAAGCTCGCGGCCGTTCTAGACGACGGCTTTGCCGACTTCGCGACGACGCTGTGTCGCAGCTACGACCGCGGCGAGGCCCCCGCCGTGTGCTACGCCGACGGCGTCGACAACAACACCACCTTTGCAAAATGGATCAAGTCGCTCGGCGAGGCCACCGACCGCAAAAAAAAACGGCTCTTTATGCCCGTGCGCCTCGCGCTCACTGGACGCCTCGAGGGTCCCGACGTCGCCGACCAACTCGAAACCCTCCGCGCGGCCGTGCGAGCCGAGGTCCCGAGCCCCAAGCTCGCCCCCATCGAATGCCGCATCGCCCAGCTCCGCAAGTGGGCCACCGCCTCGGCGTCCGACGCGAGCCTCGCCTCGGATGATGGCATCCCCAGCAGTCGCCACCGCGCCCCGCAGGTCGGTTTTCCCGTTGTCTGAGTGGACCGTGACTGCGAGTGACTTTTATTCTGCAGGCTGTCGCGCCGCCTCTCACCTTTGAGGACTTCCAGAAGCTCCGCCACGTTTACGAGGCCCATCGCCGCGACCTCTGCGAGGACGAGCGCGCGATGTATGACGTCTTGGTCGCGGCCTACGCATCCGTGCGACGGTCGTCCTGATACTTTAAAGCACCCACAGCGGGGTACGCCCCCTACTCTAGTAGGCGGGCCCGCGGCGCACTCCAGTGCACCCCGACCGTCCACGGCGGGCCCCAAAACGTAAGGTTTGTGAAATCGATCGATCGATCGATCGATCGAGAACGCCCCCTTCGATACCATCACGGCGCGCGGCGCTTGAGAACGTAGACGTTGGGAGGGGCGTCTTTCTTGCCCTGGGCCCGGAGGATCCGGAAGTCCGAATCGAGGTAGGTCATCTCCCAGGTCCCCTTGGCCGTGAGCGGCTTCTTCGTGACGCTCTGTCCGAACAGAAAAAACTCAATGAACTCAAAGTTGACGGTCCAGGTGTCGGGACCCTCGACATCCCAGGTCGCCCCCAACTTCCCCGTGAGGAGCGGGAGCTCGACGAGGTTGACGTATGAGCCGGCGCCGAGGTCGATGATCTGCGAAACGGTACCCACAAACGGCCCGAGCGCGCCCGCGCTGCTCCCCTTTGTCGTCGTGTACACCTACGAGGGTGGCTCGCCCAACGGAGGACGGACGGACGGACGGACGGACGGACGGACGGAGACGGACTCACGAGCTGCCACGTCCCGTCGAGGAGCCCCGACGTCGCTATGTCGGCGGTCGGGTTGGCGTTCTCGAGCCCGGCGATGAGCGCCGCGATCTCGGCCGCTGCTTCGTCGCTGGCGCGAATGCCGTTCTCGGTGCCAGCCGACAGTCGTTCGATGGCCGCTTTAGCGTCGGGCGCAGCGATACTCTCGCTCGCCGCGGCGCCGAGGGGTCCGAGGGGGCGCGCCGGCCGCACGCCCCGTGCGACCATCCCCGCAGCGAGTGAACAAAACAACACCAACATTGATGGAACTTGAGAGTGACGTGGCGTCACCTCTTCGGGTAACGGACTTATTTTTTCTCGACGGCATGAGCCCAGGACGAGGTCTCTCCTGCACAGTGTCATCAGCTAAAATCACCAAGGCTTGTGCCTCTAATTATAATCAATTAAGTAACAACGAGAGCGCGTCGCGCGTCTTGAATCCGTCGGAGCGCGCGAAGGCTGTTGGGGTAGACTCGGTCGAGGTCGGCCGCGGTGGCGAGTCTGTTGGCGCGCGCGATGATTACGGAGGGGGGCACCTGGACGACCTTACGGCCGCGGCGGTGGGAGGTAATCTTTGAGGCGGCGAGCACCGCGCTGCGCGCGGTGCGAATCTTGTCGTTAAAGGATCCGGTATTGCGGACTCTCGTCATCGGTATCGGGCCTCGCCACGAGGCAAGAGTTTGCTCACCCAAAGCGACTGCTTGGGTGTAGGACTCCGTGCGAGCCGCGTTCCCTAGCGAGTATGCATCGGGCGGCGCGACATCGAGGTGCACTACGGCGTCATACCGCGCCTCGAGCTCTTGCTGTGACGTGTCGAGAAGCTCGAGCAGGCGCGGCCAATCGTCGACGTAAGCGCGACTGTCTAGGACGCCGCGATCGCAGACGACGAGCCCGCCACGCGCTATCGCGGCGTTTTCAAGCGATATCTTGAGCTCAACGAGCCACGCTTCCCACAGCAAGTCGCGATCCGGTTGGTTATGAGAAAAAGGCAGTTGACCGCCTGCACGATGATACAGCGTAGCGGCTTCCGGCACTCGTGTGACTCCCTCAAGGGAATCAATAGTGCTCGTCTTGCCGCTGCAGGGACCGCCCGTCACCACGACAACGCGCAGTGCCTCGCCGCTGAGCGCGACAAGCAGCATCCGCCAACTCATTGCAAACCAACTCATCGCGGAAAGATAAGTCGTCATGGAGTACGGGAGTACAGTCGTCATGTTGAACTGCGAACATTCTGAGGGTAAGTGTTGACGTCAGTCACCACTTAGATATTGCCGCGAGGTGACTTCCTCGTTGCGCGGCTTGTGCTCGAACACGGCACGAACATCAACCAGTGCGAAAGCGGTGGCGCCTCGCGGCTTCGCACGGCAGAATTGATGTCGTACGCCTTGTGGTTGAGTGTGAAAGCTTCGGCGCCTCGCCATTTCATGCGGCGAGTCGGAATGCTGTCGCGCATGCTCGAACGCAACGCGAATGTCAATCAGGCTGAGAGTGCTGTCTCCTCACCGCTACTACTACTGCTTCTACTGGAGAGTTAAAACGACAGTGTTGCGACAGTGCTCGTGGTTCTCGCGTATCGACTCGATACGAGGCGATGACCGAGGTGAGGTCGATCCCGCAAATCATGCAATTGGTTTCAGCGAGGATTGCTGTGGTTGCAGTGCGCCGATCCGACTTGTGTGTCACCTGAAAGCCGGAGATTTCATGAGCCGGAACACTCCGCCGAACCCAGGAACGATCCTTCAGACAGCCACACCGTCGGAAGTACCACGCCAGACGACGAAAGTGAGACAAAACACAATGCACGGGGGTCTCATGGACACCAAGCTGGAACGAGCACGTATCGCTTGCTGATGCGCTCGCTTCAAACCACCGCTACCATTAACCATGTGCTCGCAAATACCCCGCGCGAGCGCTCAGGCACATGCGCGTAGAAGAGGCAAACGAAGATTGCTCGAAACGGCAGGCCTAGGTGTAAAGATTCGTTGGGTATGGAAGAGGCGCTGCGACACTCGACTAGTACGTGGAATTTGATGAGAGCTCGCGCCTCCAGGACTACTACATATTGACCAAAACAGGGAGAAGGGTGACCGCCCTATCATTGACAGGTGGACGAGGCTGTTGCAGCTCCGCGGCATCCATACGCGGGCGTCCTGGAGGAGCGCGCTTCGTTAGTTCGATGCGCCGAAGAGGGAGGTGCGAGCGCACGAAGAAATTGCACTACGTCTACATATAGGGCAGATACCACTCGAGCTCGCTCGGCAGCGCGTTCGATTTTTTTTTTTGGGGGGGGCTCGCTTGTGCGGGAAGAGCGCAAGCAAGGCACCCGGCGCGTGCTCGTCCAACTAAATTTATGGATTATATGTAACGGCCGACAGGAAGGCTGCTCACAATAAACAGCATATTATTATCGCACGAAGTCGAGGTTCCTAGTATGTAATGCGCAAAAGTCCTCAGTGGTTTTTCGGCTGTAGCCAGGAGCCCAGCACGCCGGCCAGCGGACGAAAGGAGCGTGGTGGCGCCGCTAGTCTCGATGATGATGATGATGATGATGATGATGATGAAATTGAGAATATGCATGATAAAGGCGGCGCAAGAAGGAGGGAGGGAGGGAGGGAGGGAGGGATGGAGGGGCATAAACCGGAGAAGGCTCTTTTTTCTTGGATGGCTGTTGCTTTG
>JAQMWT010000303.1:0-36351 GCA_029834535.1 Chrysophaeum taylorii
GTCTGACCCTTGCTTGGGACGATGCGCGCGCTGTCTTTGCCATTCAGGCTGGTCCTTTGCCTCTGCAACCAAAGCGTTTGAGCCTGGCCGAGCCCAGATGGCGCGTTATAGCCAACCGCTTAGCCAATGCACAACACGTCATACGGCGGATCGGGCGAGGGCTTTATGCCGAGTGAGCGTAGGGACTGTCGGCGACTGCATCCATGTCAGTTCATCGACCAGGCTTTTCACCGGTCCGCGAAGTTCATCAGCCAAACGCACATATTCAAGATAGCGTGAACCGGGGGCCTCGCCCTTTTCCGCCACCGTAGGAGGCGTGATGTCCCAATGGCGAACATCGATCCCGTCACCAAGTGCCAGTTTGGTTGCAGTTGGCAGTGCTGCGCCCAGCAAGATGACATGATCAATGCGCGGCGCGCCGGCAAAGGCGTAAAGCGCCAGCGGTTTTAGCGACAATCCTCCCGTGTCGAGGTTGAGCCGATGCATAGCGCGTAGCAGCACTGGATCGGAGTGTGCGGCATCGCTGGTCGTCGCTGAATAGACTCGCAGCGGCATGGGGCCAGATGCATTGCGGGCGCAATCAAGCGCCAGCGCTTCTGCCAACATGCCCAAGCCAACGCCTTCAGCGCCGACAAACAATACACTGCGATCAAACATGGTCCGCCTTCATGCTCCCGGTAGATGCATCCGATGTGGCGCGCGATCAGCTGGCTTGTGTGCCACGAATCGATTGACCGAATCCTTGCGCGCCGGACGCCTTTAATGAGCAGGACCTAGGCCCCAATCTCAACGAAAGTATGACGTCAGCGATACCGGTTTCCAGTTAGTCCTGCAAGGTGCCGACCAGGGAAGCCACCATGGTTTCATCTTCCAACTGCATGGCGGCCGCCACCAGCGCAACGGCGCGCGGGTGAAGAGGTATGTCGCCATCTGGAATGGCGATCGACACAACACCATCGGCATCCACGCTTACGCAAACCTGATCGGCCGGCACGAGCGTGCCCTCTGCGTTCGTCGCGGTGATCAGACGGATCGGTTTCTCTTGGCTGGGCGTAGGATTTGCCATGCCTCTAACGTCTCATGCGCCGCCGACGGGTGCAAGCGACAGACAGAAGCATGCCTAACAGCCAAGCTGACCTTAATGGTTCACCCCAGCATAGGCATCGCTGCCCCAGCGACGTTCCACCGTGCTGTCTCGCCTGCAAGAGGCGCGATAGAACTGATAGCGAAGCGGGTTCTTCTGATAGTAGTCCTGATGGTAGTCTTCGGCAGGCCAGAAGCGCGGCGCATCGACGATCTCCGTCTCAACGGTTTCGCCGAGGGCTTGTGATGCTGCTGCGGCAGCGGATTCGGCGATCGCGCGTTGGTTCTCGTCGAGCACGTAGATTGCCGTCGAATAGGAATGACCGCGATCGCAGAACTGGCCACCTCCGTCGAGCGGATCGACGGTTCGGAAGAAGCTGTGGGTCAGTTGTTCGTAACTGACGACCGACGGATCGTAGACGATTTCCACCGCTTCGCGGTCGCCGGAGCCGACGTGCGTTTGGTAGGTCGGGTTGGGCAAACGGCCGCCAATGTAGCCCGATGTTGTCCGCAGCACGCCTTCAACATGATCAAAGTCCTTTTCAACGCACCAGAAACAGCCGCCAGCGAAAATCGCGGTCTCGGTGTCGCCGGCAGGTGCGGGCTGACTGTCCGTGGCCGCTGATTGGCTCAGCGCGCCGGAGGCGAGCGCAAGGCCGCCAAGTGCGGCCAAGGCAACAGAACTCAAAGCGAGCGCGGTGCGGCGTGAAAAAGCGGCCATTGTAAACCTCCATCGGATCGTTCGACGCCGCCTATATGGGCTTTCTGACGGCTCGGCGCCAATCGCATTGCATCACGGCTGCGTTAGCGGGTCGTCAGGTCGATGCGGAGGGCCGTTTCTCTGGCCACGACCCGACCAATCAATTTTCTGCGTCGTGAACATGGTGACGGCCAGAACGCCAAAGGCGAAGATCGAACCGGCCAGCAGCGCATAATCTTCAAGCCTGAGGAAGAGATAAAGGACGCCAAACACGGCTGCGATCAGCGCGAGAACAAGTGCACCATACTTCGCGCTTTGCAGTGACCGCGCGCAGTAAGACCCGATGAGCAGTGCCGTCGCGGTACCTGCGATCAGATACGCCAAGAGAAATCCGAGATGCTCGGCAAGCGAAAGAAGCAGAATATAGAACAGCACCAGCGCCAACCCAACGAAGACATACTGAACCACATGCACCCGTTTGCCCGTCCGCACTTCGATCACGAACACCGACAAAAACACCACGCCGATGAACAGAATGGCGTATTTGAGCGCGCGGTCGACAAGTGCGTAATAGTCCACGGGTTGAAAGAACTGCACGCCAAATGCGTCTTCACTCAATTGGCTGAGATAGTTGTTGGTGCCCAGCGTGAAGGCGAGCGGGACGGCCCGTGCGAGGTGGGGCACCTGCCATTGGGCGGAAAAGCCGATATCCTCGTTGATGGTCGATGCTTCCGGCAGGGCTGCGCCTCGGAAAGACGGGTGAGGCCAGTTGCTGACGATCGATGCTGATGTATCGCGCGCCGTTGGCGCGATGAAAAGAGAGTCGGAACCGTTGAGCACCAAGTCGATACGAAATGCGAAGCTGCGCGGGTTGACGAGAAAAAGGTTGGGCACGTGAATGCCGGTAAGGTTCCCGCCCACCGGTCTTGGACCGCCAAAATCGCTGGCGCCCTGCACCGGACCCTCAAGGCCAAGGCTCGGTTCAAAGGGCCGCGGCTCTCCGTCGATTTGCAACGTCACCGCATTGCGGATGGAGCGGACAGAGGAAATCGCCAGGGATAGTTTCGCCTCCGACCAGCGGAATCGTGGGTTCTGACCAGAGATCGCTGCGCCGCTGGGTTCGGCGAAGCTTCCTTCAAATGTCACGTCGGCAGCGTAGACCGTCACATCGAAAATTCCGCGTGAGCGTATCTCTGTTGTTGCATCTGCCGTGATGGACAGGTCATCCGGCAAGAAGACCGCCTCGCGGCGCACGGTGATAGTTGTCTCTTCATCGTCAACGATGCGTGTTTCATCCACCTCGTAAGGCACGGATATGAAAGGGCCGATCAATCGCTGCGAACCACCCCAGGTTTGAGCAATCTCGCGGGCAACATCGCGCGCCCTGTCCTCACGTTCGGAGACCAAGAGCCAGATCAGGGAAGCCGGGATGAGGAGGAGCAGGGAAAGAACGCCAAGGGTGAAGAACTTGAAGCCAGGCGAGCGCATGAAGCGGCCTGAGGCATCAACAAAGGACGTTGTCATAAAGGATTTGCCTTAGCAGATGGCGGCGGTTTGACCCGCGCCTGCGCCCCAGAAAGACTGGCTAGGGGCGAATTGTGGCAGAGGTTGGCGCTGCGTGAGGAGAGAGTTGGGAGAGGTTGCGGCGTCAGCTGTAGCGGTCATCCGGTGGCGGTGTACCGCGCAAGGCCGTTCCAGCATCGCGAGCCGCCCAGAAGGCATCGTAAAGATCGAAGAACAAGGCATGGGCGCGTTCGAGCACCTCAATATGTCTATCTTCAGGTTTTGGCTCGGCGAACGGTGAGCTTGTTCCGCCGGCTAGGCCGTCGATGATGAAACCCCAATAGCGCAGCGAGTAGACGCCAGTTTTCATCTGTACGAAGTCGGTGAAGCGGTGGAAAAACAGTTCAGCGTCATCGTCGCCATCAGGTGCCGCTACAAAATGGCGGTGGTAGTGCCAACCTTGGAGAACCGCTTCGAAGCTTGCCACCGTGTGGGGCGGATGAAAGCGACGATAGCCGCCGCGATGATGTTCGACATAGTCGCGCAGATTGTCGGGCGGTCGGGCCATGGACGTAAACCTGCCTACGCTGCCTGGTGCCAGCGATTTTCGCGAATGAAGTCGATGAGCGTGTCTGATGGCATTGGCGCGGCGAAGGCGAACCCCTGCAGTGCGTCGCAGCCAAGCTCCCGCAGGATGGCGACATGGTTCATGGTCTCTACGCCTTCGGCAATGACCTCAATGCCCAGCGACTTGCCGATTTCGATGATCGAGGCAACCAACTGCCGCTGGCTGGTCGATTCCACGATGGGTGCAATCAGCCGCCTCTCAATCTTCAACCGTGCCGGTTTGAGCTGCAGCAGACTGATGATCGACGCGTAGCCGGTGCCGAAATCGTCGATCTCTATGTCAATCCCGCGTGCGGTCAGCTGTTCGATATTGTTGGCGACCGTCTCGTTCTTGTCGTCCAGGAAGATCGACTCCAGAAGTTCGAAGGAAAGCTCGCCGGGTTTGATGGGAAGCTCGTCGAGGCGCCGGATCAGTTCCGTGTCCTGCAAACGACCGGCTGAGACGTTGACAGATGTCTTAGGAATGCGAATGCCCGCCGCTTCCCAACGTGCGGACTGCCAAAGGGTCTCCTCAAGGATGACGTGGTCAATCAACGGCACCACGTTCAACTCTTCAGCGGTGCTGAGGAAGGAATAGGGCGACAGCACACCCTTGCTGGGATGGTTCCATCGCGCCAGCGCCTCCACCCCGGTGATTTTGAGCGTCTCGGCATCGAACTGCGGTTGGAAGTAGGGCAAAAATTCGCGCCGCTCCAGTCCGCTCAAGATCTCGTCGGCAAGCATCTTGTTGCACAGGATTTCTGCTTTCAACGACGCGTCGAAGAACTCATACCGGTTGCGGCCTCGGTTTTTTGCGCGGTAAAGGGCAAGGTCTGCATCGACAAGAAGCTGACGGGCGGAGATGCCCTCATCGCTCTCGTTGACGGCTATTCCGATGCTCGCGCCAAAACGGCAGGTTTGCTTTTTGTACGGGACCGGTTGACGCAGCCGTTCAATGATTCTTGCCGCCAAGGACGCCAAATCGGCATTGCTGACACGTTTGGTGGTAGCGATGATGAACTCATCTCCGCCGACACGGGCAACGAAATCGAAGTCCCGCGTTGTCTCGCGTAGCACGTTGGCCACATGCACCAGCATTGCATCACCTGCCGCGTGCCCCAGCGTGTCATTGATGTGTTTGAAGCGATCAAGGTCGATGTGAATCAGTGCTGTGGGTGTCGCCTCGGCATCCTGGACCAAAAACCGCTCGTCCAGGAACCTGCGATTGGGCAGTCCGGTCAGGCTGTCGTGAAGCGAGTTGTGCTCCATCTGCAGACGCGCTTCCTCCAATTCCGAGTTGCGGACTTCAGCATCCTTGTTGGCCTCAATCAGCTTGGTGCGCAGTTCCACATCCTCGGAGATGTCCCAGTTCACCCCCAAAATGCGGTGGTGACCCGATGGGTCGATGTGGGACGCGCCTATGGTACGAATCCAGCGGTCTTCGCCCCGGCTATCAAGCACGCGGAACACGGAGTTGTAGGTGGCCCCGGACTCAACCGCTTCTTGAAACTCCCTTTTGGCCTGCGCGCGATCGTCTGGATGAAGTTTTTCCTCCCAGTGATCGACGGCGTTTGGCGTCAAATGTGCCGGAATGCCGTAAAGTTCTTTCATCCGGTCATCCCAGCGCAACTCGCCGGTTTCCAGATTGAGTTCCCAGACGCCGATCTTGGAGGTTTCAAGCGCTAGCTCCAGCCGTTGTGAAAGCATTCGCATGTCATTTTCGCGTCGGCGAAGCTCCTTCACATGGGCGCGGTGCTGATCGTAGTAATGCCCCGCCATGGCAACGGGTATGAGCAGGAGAAGCGCGGCGAGAAAGAGTAATCCGCGAAACCGCAAGGCGTTCGGTGGTGTTTCTTTCCAACCGCCTCGTGGGATTGCCGCGATACGCCATCCGCCCGATGCCAGGGAGACCTCAGCCGACACGGGGTTCTGCTTCAGGATTTCCGGATCGCCAAAAAACACGGTCGGATCGGAGAGGTCAGCATCTCTGCCCATCAAAACCAGTTCGATCGGCAGGGCATCGTTCAACAGCCCGCTCTCGCGATAGAGCCGGTCCACATCAATGACAGCTGAGATAAGACCCCAAACGCGTTCTTGGCTTTCGCCCTCGTCGATGAACACCGGGAAACGGCCGATGAAACCTCGGCCGCCTTGCACCAGGTCGATAGGGCCAGCAAGCACCATCGACCGGGACTCAAGCGCTGAAAGCGCCGCGTCGCGCTGCGTTGGGTGATTGAGATAGTCGAGGCCGAGAGCGCGTTCGTTGCCGGCGAGTGGATACATCATCTGAATGACGAGATCGGGTGCCGCTGCGATGTTTCGAAGCTGCGAGTGCTCGCCAATAAGCGCCGATGCGACCCGCTCAAAACGCGCCTGATCCATGTCAGGATCCATGGCAATCACGGCCACCAGACCACGCACCAGCTGAATGTTGCTGTTGATGTTGCTTTCTAGTTTGGCACGAACTTGACCAAGGCTTTCAGAAACGTCGGCGCGCGCCTGTTCACGGTACACGGCACGGTTCTGATGGTCTGCCAAATAGCCAACTGCCAGCGTGACTGTGAACGCAATACACACGGCAACGATGCCCGGTCGGAAGAACCTGTGGTTCAATAGACTGCCCCGAAAGCAAGTTCAGCGAACCAACCATCCTAGATCGTAGAAAACGTGGTTCGTTTTCGGCTATTGCAGCAAGAATTCGCTAAGAAAGCGTGAGCTTCCGCATTGGCTATGCGCCTAGAATCCAGTGCGACTGAGCAGCCTCGGACTATCGAGGATAAGTGCCGTTACGGCATCGCCTGCATTGCAGAAGCCGGGAAGTCTTGAAGGTCCTCATCCACCGCCTCATGCATGCGCGTCAGCAGTTCGCGGTCGGCGGCGTAGACGCGGTTCCACGTTGGGATGAAGGGCGTTTCGTGCGGGTTGTCGAGAAAGACGTTGCCGGCTTTGATGATGTTCTCGGCAAACAGCTCGATCGCCCGCTCTTCCTTATGACGGTCAAGCGAAAGCCCGTTCATCATCGCATCATTGTAGTAACCGTCGAGCAGGTCGAGCGCCGAACGATAGTAGGTTGCCTTGAGCGTTCGAAAGGTGTTGGGCGTAAACACCGTGCCGTCGGCAGCGAGCTTGCGAAAAAGCGCCTTGCAGATGTCGATGGACATGCGGCTGAGGCCAGTTTTGGCGTCTTCTTCCGACAGATTTTGATGCTTGTGATCGTAGTTGTCGGCAATTTCCACCTGGCACACGGATTTTGGCGCGAGGTTCCGCCAGGCTTCGGAGAGGACTCCGATCTCCAGCCCCCAATCGGAAGGAATGCGCAGATCGGGCAGGATCGGCGTGCGGATCGCGAACTCACCCGACAGCGGATAGCGAAAGCTGCGCAGATAATCGATGTAGCTGCGGTCTCCGATCACGCGCTTGAGGGCGATCAGCAGCGGGCTCACCAACAGGCGGGTCACTCGGCCGTTCAGTTTGCCATCGCCGATACGGGGATAGAACCCTTTGGCCATCTGATAGGGGAAGGCCGGGTTCACGACAGGGTAGACCAACCGGTCCAGCATTGAGCGTTTATAGGTGAGAATGTCGCAATCATGGATCGCCATCACGGAGCTGTCGGCGCAGGCCAGCAGATAGCCGATGCAGGACCAGACATTTTTGCCCTTACCTTTTTCCTTCGGTGCGAGCCCCAGCGCTTGCAACTGCGCCTGAATCGCTGTCATGCGCGGCCCGTCGTTCCAGATAACGACGTGGTTTTGCGGTAGCACGCTGAAAAAGGCCCGGGCTTTGCGGTATTGCGCCTCGTTGGCGGCATCCAAACCGATGATGATGCGGTGCAGATAGGTAACCTTGCTCAGCTGGGCGAGAATGCCGGGCAAGGCCGGTCCTTCCAGCTCCGAATAAAGGCAGGGCAGGATCAGCGTCACCTTGCGCGAACCGGCCAGCACCGAAACTTCATGCGCCAGATTGTCTTCGCTGCGGTGCCGAAGATCGTGCAGCGTGGTGATGTTTCCGTTCTGGTGAAAGTCGGCCATGCGGGGGGTCTCTGGCTTTAGCGGTCGGTCAAACCGGCGAGGAGGGAAAGGATGGCGTCCGCCCATCCAGACGGGCCACTGTCCTGGGTGCGGATGATCCGCCCGGTGTCCTCGCCGCGCAAGAGCGGCAGCGGTTTCGCGTGTGGATTGCGCACAATAACGCCGAAGTCCGCCGCTTCGAGCATTTCGCGATCATTGGGTGCATCGCCGAGCGCGATGGTTGTCGCAGGCTGATAGCGCTTGACCAGTTCGGCCATCGCATCGGCTTTGGTTTGCCCGAAGGACAGGGTCAGAAACCGGCCGCCCTGCCGGGCATGGAGGCCGTGTTCAGCGAGTGCACTCAGGAAGTCCTGTAGCCCTTCCGACGTGCCGTCCCAAACGCCCGGCTCGGAGAATTGGCGTTGTTTCGCGAGGTCTGCCTTCGCGGATGGAAGGCCTGTCCGATCGGCGACCTCTTGGGCTGTCATATCCCCAAAGCCATGAAACCCGGCCACGTTGGCCGGGAGGGCCTGCAGCGTGTCGCGGATTTGCTGATAGACTTCAGAAGTGCTGTTCAGGCCGTCATGCGGCCACAACACGCCGGCGCCGTTCTCGACGATGACCGGCCAGACACCGATACCGGTGGCTGCGTCGATCTCGGTCTGGAGCGGGCGCATCTCCGCCGCCGTCTTGCTGCTGGCCAGAACCAACCCGGCCTCTAGTCCCGTCAGCCGATCCAAGGCTGGCTTGGCTGGCGACCAGTCATAGGTGTCATGGTCGAGCAGCGTGCCATCAAGATCGGTGAAGACGAGAAACCGCAGCGGCTTGGCTTCCGGTTCGGCGCTAGACCCGGCGCTCCACCATCATCTTCTTGATCTCCGCGATCGCCAGCGCTGGGTTCAGGCCCTTAGGGCAGGCTTGGGCGCAGTTCATGATGGTGTGGCAGCGATAGAGCCGGAACGGGTCTTCCAGATTATCGAGCCGCTTGCCGGTTTCCTCATCGCGCGAGTCGATCAGCCATCGATAGGCCTGCAACAGAACCGCCGGACCCAGATAGCGGTCGCCGTTCCACCAGTAGCTTGGGCAAGAGGTTGAGCAGCAGGCGCAGAGAATGCACTCGTACAGCCCGTCAAGCTTCTCGCGGTCATCACGGCTTTGCTTCCACTCTCCCTGCGGCTGCGGCGTTGCCGTCTGCAGCCAGGGTTCGATGCTGGCGTGCTGGGCGTAGAAGTTGGAAAGGTCCGGCACCAGGTCCTTGATCACCTGCATGTGCGGCAGCGGGTAGATTTTCACCGCGCCCGATACCTCGTCCATGCCTTTGGTGCAGGCGAGCGTGTTGGTGCCGTCAATGTTCATGGCACAGGAGCCGCAAATGCCCTCGCGGCAGGAGCGTCGGAATGTCAGCGTCGGATCGACGTTGTTCTTGATCCAGATGAGCGCATCGAGAACCATCGGGCCGCAATCGTCCATGTCGACATAGTAAGTGTCGATGGTCGGATTGGCGTCATCGTCCGGGCTCCAACGATAGACGCGGAACTCGCGCACATTGGTCGCGCCGTCCGGCTTCGGCCAGGTCTTGCCGTTCGACATGGTGGAGTTTTTGGGAAGCGTCAGTTGAACCATGGTGTCTGTCTCGGTCCTTTGAAAGGTCTAGCTCAGGCAACTCAGGCCAGCATTGACCATCTGGTTTTGCACCATCTGGGCGTCATCATTGGTGAAACCGTCAAGCGTGCGCACGAGCGCCTCATCCTCGGTCAGGAGGGCTAGTAGGAAGGTCTGTTGGTCGGTTGTGAGAGTCGCGATGGCGTCCTCTTCAATGCAGGCGCAGACCGTTTCAGTCTCGTTCATCGCCTGCATGCAGGCGGCTGTAATCTCGCCGGACATGGGCTGGGCCATGGCCGGGGCGGCAGCGCTGGCAAGCAACATGGCGGCAAGAGTGAGAACCCTTATTTTGAGGTTCGCTCCGTTCCGTTCGTTCCGAACGACCACTGCGCTCATGAGTTAGTACACCCGCGCTTTCGGCTCGATATAGGCGATGTCGTTCGACATGGTGTAGGTGTGCACCGGCCGGTCATCCAACTTGACCTGCTTGTCTTCCACATCGACGAAGGCGAGCGTGTGTTTCATCCAATTCTGGTCGTCGCGCTCGGAGAAGTCCTCACGGGCATGGGCCCCGCGGGACTCTTTACGGTTTGCTGCCGACTCCACAGTCACGACCGCCTGGGCGATGAGGTTCTCATACTCCAGTGTCTCGATGAGATCGGTGTTCCAGATCAGCGAGCGGTCGGTGGTCTTAATGTCGTTTGAAGCCGACCATGTCTGGTTGATGAGCTTCACGCCCTCATCGAGCACATCGCCGGTACGGAAGACCGCGCAATTGTTCTGCATGACGCGCTGCATCTCCAAGCGAAGATCAGCGGTAGAACGCGTCCCATTGGCATAGCGCGCCGCATCAAGGCGTGAGAGCGACAGGTCGGCGCTGTCGGCGGGCAATTCTGGATGCTTCTCGCCGCCGTCCAGCGTTTCTGCGCAGCGGGCGCCGGCAGCACGGCCGAACACCACCAAATCGATCAATGAGTTGGAGCCAAGGCGGTTGGCGCCATGCACGGACACGCAAGCTGCCTCGCCGATCGCCATCAGGCCCGGCACCACGGTGTCTGCATCGCCGCCCACTTTGGTCAGCACTTCGCCGTGATAGTTGGTCGGGATGCCGCCCATATTGTAGTGCACCGTCGGCAGCACCGGGATCGGTTCCTTGGTCACATCGACTCCGGCGAAGATGCGAGCGGACTCCGAGATGCCTGGCAGGCGTTCGTGCAGGATGTCCGGGTCAAGATGATCCAAATGCAGGAAGATGTGATCGCCGTTTTTACCGACGCCACGACCCTCGCGGATCTCCATGGTCATGGAGCGGGAGACGACATCGCGCGAGGCAAGGTCTTTGGCGGACGGTGCATAGCGCTCCATGAAGCGCTCGCCTTCTGAATTGACCAGGTAGCCGCCTTCGCCGCGTGCGCCTTCGGTGATCAGGCAGCCCGCACCGTAAATGCCGGTGGGATGGAACTGGACGAACTCCATGTCCTGTAGGGGCAGGCCGGCGCGCAGCACCATGGCGTTGCCGTCACCGGTGCATGTGTGGGCGGAGGTTGCCGAAAAGTAGGCACGGCCATACCCGCCGGTGGCAAGCACCGTTTTGTGGGCGCGGAAACGATGGATCGACCCATTTTCCATGCACATGGCGACAACGCCGCGGCAGACACCTTCGTCCATGATCAGGTCGATGGCGAAATACTCGATAAAGAACTCGGATGAGTTGCGCAGCGCCTGACCGTAAAGCGTATGCAAAATGGCATGGCCGGTGCGGTCTGCGGCGGCGCAGGTGCGCTGGGCCGCGGGGCCCTCGCCATACTGGGTGGTCATGCCGCCGAAGGGGCGCTGATATATCTTGCCTTCTTCCGTGCGCGAGAAGGGAACGCCCCAATGTTCCAGCTCGTAGACGGCTTCCGGCGCGTTCTTGCAGAGATACTCGATGGCGTCCTGATCGCCCAGCCAGTCGGACCCTTTTACGGTGTCGTACATGTGCCAGCGCCAGTCATCCTGGCCCATGTTTCCGAGCGCCGCTGAAATGCCTCCTTGGGCCGCCACCGTATGGGAGCGGGTCGGAAAAACCTTGGAGATGCAGGCGACCTTCAGGCCGGCTTGCGACGCGCCGACCACGGCGCGAAGACCCGCGCCGCCGGCCCCAACCACGACCACATCATAGGTGTGGTCGGTAATGGGGTAAGCAGACCCATTGGTGGCCGGTGCAGCAGAACCGTTTGCGGTTTCAGTTGCCATGAAGCGTTAGCCTCCGAAGCTCATTTTCAAGATCGCGTAGATGGATGCCGCCGCGATGAGAATGGTGAAAAAGGTGTTGGCGAGAAGCGCCAGAATCTTGGTCAGTTCGTTGTGCACATAGTCTTCGATGATGACCTGCATACCGAGGCGCATATGGATCGCACCGGAAATGATGACCAGGAGCATCACAATCGCAACCAATGGTGAACCCATCGTGGCCACAAAGCTGGCATGGCTCGCGTCCTGCAGGCCGATGACCATGACAATGAAGAACAGGATGAGCGGCACATTGGCGAGGGCGGTCACGCGTTGGCGCCAGAAATGATCAGTGCCTTCCTTGGCGGAACCAAGACCGCGAACGCGGGAGAGGGGGGTGCGCATGTCAGCCATCGTCCGTCTCCTTAAACCGCGTAGCCGATGATCCAAAGGATCAAGGTGAGGGACAGGGACCCCGCCAGCGTGGCGCGGGCCAGCCAATTGCGGCCCTTCGCATCAAGGGCGTGGCCAGTGTCCCAGATGAAGTGGCGGATGCCGCCGAGCATGTGGTGCATCAACGCCCAGGTGAAGCCGAACAGGATGAGCCGGCCGAGGAACGAGCCGAAAAGGTCTGTTGCCGTGTTGTAGGCCTCGGCTCCGCTGGCTCCGGCGAGCAGCCAGTAGACCATTAAGATCGTGCCGAAGTAGAGTGCAGCTCCGGTGATGCGATGGACGATGGACATCGCCATCGTGAACAGCATGCGGTAGACTTGGAGATGAGGGGAAAGCGGACGATTGGCCCGCATATCGGTGTTTGCCATGGCGCGTAGACTTTGACCTGTTGATGGTTGCCCGCGCTGTCGGCCTCCGATGGCTCAGCGCACCGCATTGCAAACCGTCAAGATTGCAGACTGGGTTGTAGCGTCGATCCGAGAGTCGGTCGAGCCGACCAAGGTCGAAACCGGGCGGGGTTTTTCGTCGCGCGCTATTTACGTTTACGTAACAGTCAGTGATTTCCGCCTGAATCGTTTTTTACGGTTTGGCAGGGTTCCGCCGCCAGGTTGCTGGCATGAACCCCTGGAAGCCTACGTCAGCCATTTTGTCGTCCGGTCCTGCCTCTCGACGTGGACGACGTCGGACAACCGACGCCATGGTCGGTGTCGCGCTTGCCGGTATCCTTATGGGCGCGGTGGTCATCTACGCCATGAGAAACCAAGAGGCACTGGTCGAGAGGTTCGACCAAATCGTCGGTACCCTTGTCGAGGCCAGCCTGCCTGATGACGCCGAACGCGTTCAGATGAGCATACCGGTGTGCGGGTCTCGGCATCAGACCAACTGCGTTGTTGATGGTGATACGATTCGCTTGGACGGCGAGCGCATCCGGTTGCTGGCCATTGACGCGCCGGAGCTGTTCAGTCCGCAGTGCGCGGCGGAGTACCAGCTCGCGATCCATGCGCGCGACCGGTTGGCGGACGTTTTGTCCGCCGAACCGTGGCGCGTGGTGCGCGACGGAACTGATCGCTACGGCCGCACGCTTGCCAAGCTGCGCTTGGAGCGCGGATGGGCGGGCACTGTTCTGGTTCGTGAAGGTTTCGCGGTCTGGTGGGACGATCGTCGTCGCTGGTGTTGAGGCATCGCGACACAGGCTCTGGCGCCAAGCCTTGCTTCCCTTACA
This sequence comes from Chrysophaeum taylorii, assembly GCA_029834535.1. Taxonomy (NCBI): domain Eukaryota; class Pelagophyceae; order Pelagomonadales; family Pelagomonadaceae; genus Chrysophaeum; species Chrysophaeum taylorii. The sequence continues at coordinate 13,391 of JAQMWT010000303.1, forward strand.
TGATGATGCGTTGGCATCATCGTGCCGGATCATCCGGCTCCGACCTTGAGGAACTCCCATGGCAGACCCCGCTCTCTGGCTCGTTATTGGCGCAACGTCGGGCATTGGTCGTGAGGTCGTGCGGCAGGCTGCCGAGGCAGGCCTGCGCGTGCGGGCCTTTGGGCGCAGTGCCGAGGATGTCGCGTTCGAGGACGGCATCGAGCCGTTCAAAGGCGATGCGCTGAGCACTGAGGACGTGGCCCGCGCGCTCGACGACGTGACAGCTGTTGTCCAGACACTTGGGGTTCGCGAACGACCGGCGATGATCTGGGAGGAAGAAACGCTGTTCAGCGCGGCGACCGCAATCCTGCTGCCGGCCATGGATGCAGCGGGCGTGCGCCGCCTGATTACTGTGACGGGGATCGGTGCCGGCGAAGGGTTGAACCATATGAGCCTGCCAGCGCGGATGGCGCAGCAAGCGCTGCTCGGGCGGGTCTATGACGACAAGACGCGCCAGGAAGAGATGATCAAGGCCAGCGGCCTTGACTGGACGCTGGCCCGACCCGGGCTTTTGACCGGCGGCAGTCTGACCGGTCGTTACAAGGCGCTTACCGATCCCGCCTCTTGGCATATGGGCATGATTTCACGTGCTGACGTGGCCCATTTTATCCTGCGTGCCGGGCAAGGCGGTACCTATCATCGTCAGACGGTGGTTCTCATCTGAGATACTGCTGCTTTGAACTCACGAGCGTTGTTTTGGAGTGAACCTGCATGTGAAGTGGCGCATCTGTTTCGGCTCCCAGCTGATCGCAAAACCGCGCAGGCGATGCACGTCCTCTTTCAAGAGTTCGAACGCTTCCACGATGTAGTCGGCATGTGACTGGGTGTAGGTTCGACGCGGGAAAGCGAGCCGGACCAGCTCCATGGCGGCGGGTTTTTCTGAGCCATCCGTCTGCCGACCAAACATGACGCTGCCGATTTCGCAGGAGCGAATGCCAGCGATTTCGTAAAGTTTGCAGGCGATCGCGTGGGCCGGGTAGTCCAACGGATCCATATCGGGCAGCCATGTCTTGGCATCGATGAAGACGGCATGGCCGCCAGCTGGTTTGACCACCGGCACGCCCATCGCATCGAGCCGCTCGACGATGTATTCGTTGGTGCGAATACGGTACTGCAAATAGTGCTCATCGACGATTTCGGTCAGGCCCACGGCGAGGGCATCGAGATCCCGTCCGGCAAGCCCGCCATAGGTTGGGAAGCCTTCGGTCTGGATCAGCTTGACCCGCGCTTCGTCCGCCCAGTCGTCATCGTTGAGCGCCAGCCAACCCCCGATATTGCCGAAGGCGTCTTTCTTGGCGCTCATCGTCATGCCGTCAGCGCAGGCAAAGCAATCGCGGACGATGTCGGGGATGGATCGGTCGGCTTGGCCGGATTCGCGCTGTTTGATGAACCAGGCGTTCTCGGCGAAGCGGCAGCCATCGATGATGAACGGTTTGCCATGTTTGCGTGCCAGATCAGCGGTCGCGCGGATGTTCTCCAAACTCACTGGTTGACCACCACCGGCATTGTTGGTGATCGTGATCATCACCGCCGGGACGGCATCGCCCTTGTCGGCCAGAAAGGCGTCCAGAGCCTCCAAATCCATATTGCCCTTGAACGGGTGCAGTGATTGGCTGTCGCGTCCTTCGGCGATGTTGAGATCAACGGCCTCGGCGCCACTGGCTTCGATGTTGCCGCGCGTCGTGTCGAAATGGGTGTTGGAGGGGATTGTGCGCCCCGGCCCGCCGATGAGCGCCATGAGGATCGCTTCGGCGGCGCGGCCCTGGTGGGTGGGGATGATGTGCTTGAACGGCATCAAATTCTGCACGGCGGTTTTGAAGCGCTCGAACGAGGGCGAGCCGGCATAGCTTTCATCGCCCTGCATCACAGCCGCCCATTGTTTGGCGCTCATCGCGCCGGTGCCGCTGTCGGTGAGCAGGTCGATGAGCACGTCATCGGATTTCAGCGCAAAAAGATTGTAGTGCGCGGCGGCCAGCTTTTCCTCGCGCTCGGCGCGCGTCGTCAGGCGGATCGGCTCGACCGACTTGATGCGGAAGGGTTCAATGATGGTTTTCATCTGGGTTCTCCGGTTCAGGTGACCCGGAAATCCACAGCGTTGCTTTCCGGGTAGCGCCGCGGTTGCCCCCCTGGAACGGATTGCCGCGCTCAACGCCGAAAAATCATTGCGTGTTCTGGCTATAAGCCTTTCGGAAAGGTGTAAAGGGAGTGCGCCGCTCGTTGGCTGCGTTGCCGACCCACGCCTTCCCATCCTGTTGGACCTCTCTGATGGACCTTGCCGCCTACGGCTTGATGTTTGCCTCCGCTTTTCTGGCGGCGACCGTTTTTCCGGCCCAATCGGAGCTGGTGCTGATCGGCTTTTTGACGGCAGGCGAGCACTCGGTGGTCGCGATGCTCGTCGTCGCCAGCATCGGCAATGTGCTCGGGTCGGTGGTGAACTACTATCTCGGGATCGGCCTTCAAACGTTTCGCGATCGACGCTGGTTTCCGGCCAATGAGGCTCAATTGGCACGGGCGCGCGCCTTTTATCAACGCTGGGGGCGGTGGTCGCTGTTGCTCGCCTGGACACCCATTATCGGCGATCCGCTGACGGTGGTGGCCGGCGTCATGCGCGAGCCGCTTTGGAGTTTTCTGGTGTTGGTGACCATCTCAAAGGTCAGTCGGTATCTGGCCCTGGCGGTGATCACCCTGCAATTGGTCTGAGCCGCCGTTCCGATCACAAACCGCGCCAATCATCATGGATACGTGGTTGATCGATCGGCGCTAATCCCACCCGGCATGACACGACTGGTGCACCTCATTGGGTTCATTAGCATTGGTCGATGTTTCGCGCACAAGAAGGGCATGCGCTTGGCGATCAAGTGGTTCTCGACGTGAAGCGTAGCTCGTGGTTGGAGGCGCTGATGCGGTTGGCATTGAGATTGGCTTTGGGCTTGATCATTGTGATCACGCTGGTCGCAGCGGGTGGTTATGCCTGGCTGCGCACCTCGCCGTACTGGAACGGCATCACGCTGTTTGCCGACGATCGCCGTGTTGAGAACTTCCGATCCATGGACAATGTGTTTCCGTCGCGCGCCGTGGCGGCCGGCGCGGACGTTTGGGCCTTTGAGCGGGCGCCGCAATCGCTGCCTGAGACCTATCGCTTCAACCATGAGCCCCGATCCCTCGCATCCTTCCTAACGGCAACCGAAACGACCGGTCTCTTGGTGGTGCGGGCCGGGGCGATCGCCCATGAAGCCTATTATCTCGGGGCGGATGAGACCTCTCAGTTCACCTCATGGTCGGTTGCCAAATCCGTGCTCTCGGCGCTGGTCGGCATTGCCATTGACGAGGGATTCATTGGCGGTGTGGATGATCTGATCACCGACTATGTGCCGGGACTCATCGACTCCGGCTATGACGGCGTGACCATCGAAGAGGCGTTGACCATGTCGTCGGGTGTCGCGTTCGACGAGGATTATGACAACTTTGCCTCGGACGTGAATCGCCTGTTCGTCTCGCTTGCGATGGGCGGTTCAATGGAAGACACGCTGGCGGCGCTGGAACGCGACCGTGAACCGGGCACCTACAACAACTATGTCAGTTCCGATTCCATTGGGGTGGGTTTGGTGCTTGAGGCGGCAACGGGCATGGCAAGTGAGGACTATTTGTCGACTCGGCTTTGGCAACCCATGGGCGCCGAAAGCGACGCCTATTGGAGCACGGGGCGCGACGGGCCGGTTCTTCCTTTTTGCTGCCTCAACGCAACGCTGCGCGATTACGCGCGCTTCGGCCGCCTGTTTTTGGAGAACGGAGCGCGTGATGGTCAGCAAATCATCCCAGAAACTTGGGTTGAAGCGTCAACCCGTCCCAGTGCTCCGCATCTGGAGCCCGGCGACAATCCGGCGTCGTTCTGGACGTTCGGGTATGGCTACAAATGGTGGATCCCTGAGAACCCGGAAGACGAGTTCCTCGCCATCGGGATTTGGGGCCAGTACATCTATGCCGACCGTGTGCGGGATATTCTGATCGTCAAAACCAGCGCAGATTACCACTTCGATACGCGCGATCATGAAACCGTTGAGGTCTTTCGGGCCATCGCGCGGCACCTCGGCGATGGATCTGTGTGAACGGATCTTTCGGTCGGCGTCAGAATGCGCCGCTTCGCGGCAGAAGAAGATACCCCGGACTACCTTATCCGGGGTATCAGGAGTCGCGGTATGAGGAGGCTAGTTCTCGATCGGTGAGAGCAAGGCCGGGTTGGTCACCAGGTTGCGCACACCGTGAGCGTGATCTTCATCGAAGATATTGCCGTCGAACCAGGCGTCGACACTTCCGATATGGACACGGATCACCTCAGGTCGCACGTTCCATGTGACCTGGAATGGTGAGCCTTCTTCGTTGTAGCCCGGCCCCGTTGTTGAACCTGCATATTCCACCGGCTCGCCGGTGTTGGAAGGGATGTTCACAGCCTGATAAACGCCATTGACCTGTTCAACCCTTGCAAGCTCCTGAAAATCTACGGCGCTCTCGTCATTGACGAGAACCATGACTTGCGCTTCGACGCGTAGTTGCGGATTGTTGATCGACCGGCTCAGGCACGACCCAAGGGTTGGTCCAGGCTGAACCTGTGCGCTGGTGTGCACATAGTGAACTTCGATTGTGTCACCAGGTTCCAGGTCACCATGCTCGCTTTCGCCCACCGCGTAGCCAAACGGCGTCGTTTCGGCGGCTGTCAGGTCTCCGGTGTATTCGAAGCCCGTTCCATACCCTTCGCCGTCACCATTGCCGGCAAAGGCTGTGAACTCGCCGCCCCGATGCTCCGCATTTTCGTGGAAATGTATGTTGCACAGGTTCATCTCCTGATAGGGCGGAGCAGCCTCAAAGATGCGAGCATTGTCGCCAGCCATTTCATCGATGTCGCGTGGCGACTGAGGACCGAACCCTGCGCCTTCCGTGGCGGCGGCCAAGGCCTGGCGTTGTTCGGCGATCACGCTGTCAGCGACATCTTCGTGACCATGGGCGTTGTCATCTGCCGCTGCGGTTGCAACGGCGGTGAGGAGGGCGGCGGCGGATACCGCGAGAAGGGAGGCGTTTCGTTTCATGGGATCGTCTTTCAAATTGAATGAAGCCCACACCCCATACGCCCGATTAGCGCCAGACCATGTGTTGCAGATCACAATGGGAAAAATGCTTTTGAATACTTCTAACAGTTAATGACGATGACGTTTGGTGCGGGACTTCGGGCCTGAATATGGCCCTTTTGCATCGGCTGGGATCGGGACGGAATGTTTATCTGGAGCCAGGACTTGAGCAGTATGAGCACGTGAATACTGGGAGCCGTTATGACGAAGCGTTGCACGGTGACTGATCAAACCTGATGCGTCGCCGACCATCTCAAGTGGCCGCCTTTCATTTATGAAATGACCCTTGCGTCCCTGTTTGTATGTGTCGCCCTTGCGGTCGCTTATGCTGCGCTTTGCTCATTCACCAAAAGAGAGATGATCCATGCCCACGCGAACCGCTTCACAACCCGCACTGAAACAAGATTTTCTTGGGCGAAGTGGCCTAAGGGTGTCGACATTCGCACTGGGTACGATGACCTTTGGCGCGGAAACTGACGAGGAAGAGGCGGTCGGCCAGCTGAACACGTTTGTCGATCATGGTGGGACTTTTATCGATACCGCCGATGGGTACAGCAGCGGTGAAAGCGAAGCGATCATTGGGAGGTGGGGCAAGCAGCGCGGCGGCATGGAGGATATGGTTGTCGCGACTAAATGCAGGTTTGGGCCCAACTCTGGCGCTTCGCGCCGATCCATCGTTCGTTCGCTAGAGAAAAGTCTCCGGCGTTTGCAGATCGATTGTGTTGATCTCTACATCATTCACGGCTGGGACAAGGACACCAACGTTCACGAGACGCTCGATACACTGCGCGATCTCATGCGTGCAGGGAAAATCCATGCCTTTGGCTGGTCAAACGTATCTGCTTGGCAATTGCAAAAAATCATCTGCACGGCTGATGCGATTGGCGGGTCGCGGCCGGTTTCGCTTCAACCGCAATACAGTTTGCTGGAACGTGGTATCGAGTATGAGGTGCTGCCATGCTGTTTGGAGGCGGGGATAGGCATCACACCCTGGTCTCCCTTGGGTGGGGGATGGTTGTCGGGCAAATACTCATCGACTACGCGTCCTAGCGGCGCCACGCGTCTGGGCGAGGACCCTGATCGTGGCGTTGAAGCCTATGATGTGCGCGGAACGGCTCGAACCTTTGCAGTCCTGGACGAGGTGGAACGGATCGCCAAGGCGCATGGCCGCCCCATGACGCATGTGGCCCTTGCGTGGCTCAGCACTAGGCCTGGGGTGACATCGGTGTTGTTAGGCGCACGCACCGTCGCGCAACTGTCGGATAATCTTGCTGCTGCTGATTTCACCGTGGGTGATGACGAACTGGTTGCGCTGTCAAAGGCGTCGTCGCTTGAGCCGTCCATGCAGCAAGCGCCATATCCTTACAATTTTCTCGATGCCTGGTGTGGTATGGACATCTGGCGCCGCTTGGGCACGTTTAATTGATAGGTTGGTGGACGCCAAAAAAGAACAACCCGGCCATTGGTTGTCCGATGGCCGGGCTGGAGAATGCCGGAGAAGGCGCAGTTTAAGTCTAGAGAACTGCTTTCACTTCTTCCAGCTGTGCCAGCTTGGTTTCGGCTGCCGTTCTGGTGGCGTCGTCCTTGGCGTCGGCAACGTCTTCGCGGGCGTTCTGGATCGCTTGGTCAAGCGAGGCCATGTCCATGTCCGCAACACGCTGCGCTTCTTCCGCCAAAAGCGTCAGGCCGTCAGGATTGGCGTCGGCAAAACCGCCACGCACAAAGATGCGATCAGAGGACCCGTCGGCCATGGTTACGTCCAAGATGCCGGGTTTCAACGTCGACAGAAACGGCGCATGGTTGGCGAGCACCGTGAACTGACCTTCGGCGCCAGGCACAACGACTTGCGTCGCCTCGCCGGACACCAGCTGGCGTTCCGGTGATACAAGCTCGAAAGGAAAGGCGTCTGCCATGGGAGTCTTTCTGCTTTGCTTGCGCCGTTAGGCCGCTTCGGCGAGCTGCTGCGCTTTGGCGACGGCATCGTCGATGGTGCCGACCATGTAGAAGGCAGCTTCCGGCAGGTGATCATACTCGCCTTCGACAACCGCCTTGAAGGAGCGGATCGTGTCTTCCAGCGAGACGAAGATGCCCGGTGAGCCGGTGAACACTTCGGCGACGAAGAAGGGCTGTGACAGGAAGCGCTCGATCTTACGGGCGCGGGCCACGGTCAGCTTATCTTCTTCCGACAGCTCGTCCATTCCGAGAATGGCGATGATGTCCTGCAAGGCTTTGTAGCGCTGCAGGATTTCCTGCACCTGGCGGGCAACATTGTAATGTTCCTCGCCGATGATGCCCGGGTCGAGCATGCGCGAGGTGGAATCGAGCGGGTCCACGGCCGGGTAGATGCCTTTTTCCGAGATCGCGCGGTTAAGCACCGTCGTTGCGTCCAAGTGGGCAAACGAGGTGGCCGGAGCCGGGTCAGTCAAGTCATCGGCAGGCACGTAGATGGCCTGCACCGAGGTCACCGACCCCTTGGTCGTCGTGGTGATGCGCTCCTGCAGAGCACCCATGTCGGTGGCCAGCGTCGGCTGATACCCCACAGCAGAGGGAATACGGCCGAGAAGCGCCGACACCTCAGAACCCGCCTGGGTGAAGCGGAAGATGTTGTCGACGAAGAACAGCACGTCCTGGCCTTCATCACGAAAATGCTCAGCAATTGTCAGACCGGACAGCGCCACGCGTGCACGGGCGCCAGGAGGCTCGTTCATCTGACCGAAGACAAGCGAGGCCTTGGAGCCTTCGCCGCCGCCTTCCTTGTTCACGCCGGATTCGATCATCTCCCAGTAAAGGTCGTTGCCCTCACGGGTGCGCTCGCCAACGCCTGCGAACACCGAGTATCCGCCGTGCGCCTTGGCGACGTTGTTGATGAGTTCCTGAATGAGAACGGTCTTGCCGACGCCGGCGCCGCCAAACAGGCCGATCTTACCGCCACGAGCATATGGCGCGAGAAGATCGACGACCTTGATGCCGGTGACGAGGATTTCCGCTTCCGTCGACTGCTCAGAAAAAGACGGTGCGGGCGCGTGAATCGCGCGTTTTTCATCGTGCGGAACCGGGCCTGCATCATCGATCGGCTCGCCGATGACGTTCATGATGCGGCCAAGCGTTCCGGCACCTACGGGGACCTGAATCGGAGCGCCGGTGTCTTTCACTGGCTGCCCACGCACCAAGCCTTCCGATGTGTCCATGGCGATGCAGCGCACGGCGTTTTCGCCAAGATGCTGCGCCACTTCCAAAACGAGGCGGTTGCCATTGTTGTCGGTTTCCAGCGCGTTCAGGATCGGCGGCAGTTCGCCGTCGAACTGCACGTCAACGACGGCCCCGATCACCTGATATACGCGCCCTGTTGCATCTGCCATGAGAAGCTCCACTCAGTGTTTTCTAAAGCGCTTCAGCGCCCGAAATAATTTCAATCAGTTCTTTGGTAATCTGTGCCTGGCGTTGCCTGTTGTAGGACAAGGTCAGCGAATCGATCATTTCCCCGGCGTTGCGGGTCGCATTGTCCATAGCGGCCATGCGCGCACCTTGTTCGGACGCTGCGTTCTCCAACAGCGCCTTGAACACCTGAACGGTTAGGTTGCGCGGAAGGAGGTCATCCAGAATCGCGTTTTCGTCCGGCTCGTATTCGTAGAAGACGGGGTCTTCGGAAACCTCGAACTTCGCCGGAATCAGTTGATGCGCGGTCGGCACTTGGGAAATGACGGACTGGAAGGCCGCATAGTACAGAGTGCAGACGTCGAACTCACCGGCTTCGAACATCTCCATGATCTTCGCGGAGACTTCTTCAGCCTGAGCATATCCGACAGATTTCACCGCCCGAAACTCGATGCGCTCCTCAATGCGTGATGCCATGTCGCGCTTGAGCTGATCATAGCCCTTTTTGCCGACGGTAAGAAGTTTTACCTCTTTGCCTTGGGCCAAAAGTTCGCGGGCCTGTTTGCGGGCGAGGCGGACAATGGAGGAGTTAAACGCCCCGCACAGGCCACGCTCGGCGGTGGCAACCACAAGCAGGTGGACTTTTTCAGAGCCGGTGCCGGCAATCAGCGGCGAGGCGCCTTCGCCGCCGCCTGACATCTGGCCAGCAGCCAGGTTGGACAGCACGGCACTCATCTTATCGGCGTAAGGCCGAGCGGCTTCCGCCGCAGTCTGGGCGCGGCGCAGTTTGGCTGCCGCGACCATCTGCATGGCCTTGGTGATCTTGCGCGTCGCCGTCACGGTCGAGATGCGATTGCGCAGGTCCTTCAACGATGGCATGGGGCCTCAAGCCTCCGGGTATCTTGGTCGGCTTTAAGCGAAGTTCTTCACGAAGTCGTCGAGGACCGAGCGCAGTTTGGCGTCGACCTCGTCGGACACCTTAGCTTCATCGCGAATGGTGGTGAGCACATCGGCGTGCTTGTCGCGCATGAGCATCAGAAACTTCTGCTCGAAGTCGCCGACTTTGGACACTTCAACCTTGTCGAGATAGCCGTTCACGCCGGCGAAGATCACCACCACTTGCTCTTCAGTCTTGAGCGGCGAGAATTGCGGCTGCTTCAAGAGCTCCGTCAAGCGCGCACCACGCGCAAGCAATTGCTGGGTCGTGGCGTCGAGGTCGGAACCGAACTGCGCAAAGGCCGCCATTTCGCGGTACTGAGCGAGCTCACCTTTAATCTTACCGGCGACCTGCTTCATGGCTTTGACCTGAGCGGCCGAACCCACGCGGGACACCGACAGGCCGACGTTCACCGCCGGACGGATACCTTGGAAGAACAGGTCCGACTCCAGGAAGATCTGACCGTCGGTGATCGAAATCACGTTGGTGGGAATGTAGGCCGACACGTCATTGGCCTGCGTTTCGATCACAGGAAGCGCGGTGAGCGAGCCTGCGCCGAAATCATCGTTCATCTTCGCGGCGCGTTCCAGGAGGCGGGAATGCAGATAGAACACGTCGCCAGGGAACGCTTCGCGGCCCGGTGGGCGGCGCAGAAGCAGAGACATCTGTCGATAGGAAACGGCCTGTTTGGACAGATCGTCATATGCGATCACGGCATGCATGCCGTTGTCGCGGAAATATTCGCCCATGGCGCAACCGGCAAACGGCGCGATGAACTGCATGGGAGCTGGATCAGAAGCGGTCGCAGCGATGATGATGGAGTATTCCATCGCGCCGCGCTCTTCGAGAATTTTCACCAGCTGAGCGACCGTGGATCGCTTCTGGCCGACAGCGACGTAAACGCAGTAGAGCTTCTTGGTCTCATCGTCGCCCTCGTGCAACGGCTTCTGGTTCAAGAACGTGTCGAGGATGATCGCGGTCTTGCCGGTCTGGCGGTCGCCGATGATCAGCTCGCGCTGGCCGCGGCCGATGGGAATGAGGGCGTCAACGGCTTTGAGGCCGGTCGACATCGGTTCATGCACCGATTTGCGCGGGATGATGCCCGGCGCCTTCACATCAACTTGGCGCATTTCAGCGCCTTCGATCGGGCCCTTGCCGTCAATCGGGTTGCCAAGCGCGTCGACGACGCGGCCAAGCAGGCCTTTGCCGACCGGCACTTCCACGATGTTGCCGGTCCGTTTGACGGTGTCGCCTTCTTTGATGCCGCGGTCGTCGCCGAACAGCACGACACCGACATTGTCGCTTTCCAGGTTCAAGGCCATGCCCTGAATGCCACCTGGGAATTCGACCATCTCGCCGGCCTGCACCTGATCCAGGCCGTAGACACGAGCAATACCGTCACCGACGGACAGCACCTGGCCAACTTCGGTCACTTCAGCCTCTTGGCCAAAGCTTGCGATCTGTTCTTTCAGGATCGCAGATATTTCAGCGGCGCGAAGTTCCATCAGCCAGCCTCTTTCATTGCGTATTTGAGTGCGTTGAGTTTCGTCTTGAGTGACGTATCGATCATCCGTGAACCGACCTTCACAACCAGGCCGCCAAGGATAGAGGGATCGACCGTCTCGCTGAGCGTGACATCGGTCCCCAATTTTTCTTTCAAGTTTGCCGCTAGCGCCTTGCGTTGCGCAGCGGTCAAGGCGATCGCGGAGGTAACCTCGGCGCTGACCTCACCACGTTTGTCGGCAGCAAGCTGCTTGAAAGCTTTGATCATGCCAGGCAGCGCAAAAAGGCGGCGGTTATCGGCAACCACGCCAATGAACTGCGCGGTCAGACCTTTGATGCCCGCCTTATCGAGAACAGCGGCCAAGGCCTTGCCTTGTGCTTCCTTGGTGAAGGCGGGGCTTTCCACCAGACGGCGCAGATCATCGCTCTCGTCCAGCAGGGCTCGCACGCTGTTTAAATCGGATTCCACCGCATCGATGGCCTTGGAGCCATCCTTGGCCTCTTGGGCAAGCTCAAATAGCGCCGCAGCGTAACGTCCTGCAACACCGGAAGTCAGGGAAGATGACGACAAAGGAGCCCCAGCTTTTAGGTCGGATGTAACGTGGTTAGCGGTGGGCTGTTGAAGCCCAACGTAACATGTTGAAATTCTTTAAAATTTCCGCTCGCAGGCCTTTACGAAAAAGGCTCTTTTCCCGGAAAGCGCGTGGGAATTAACACAAGGGTTCTGGCGACGCAACCAAGCCAAAAGGGCAAACATGTCGCGGGCAGTCGGCCTTATGTCGAAAGCAGGGCAGGCAGGTTGATCGCGAGCAAAGCGGCCGCGAAGAGGGCTTCAACGGCGAAGAACACCACCGGTTGGCCCTTGTTGGCGCCGTCGGCGACAATGGACGTCAACCTGCCAATGCTTGCGCCAGCCCAAAGCGCGCCGAGCATAACGAAGGCCGGGGGAGAGAACATCACCAGGGCGGCTGCTCCGGAGGCAACCCACAAGGCACCCGAAGCGGCCCGAATTTCGGACTTACCGAGACCGGTTCCGTCCGTCGTAGCCAACCCAAGTACATCCATCGTGAAGGCGGGGCGCAGCCAGCCGAACAAGCCGAGCCCGATGGTGCCAAGGGCGAGGACGATGTTCAGGCCAGCGGCTATGAGTTCCATCGGTCGGCTCCGGTGAGAGCGCGCTGGGTGGGGGGAGACATGTCGGGGGGAGACATGGGGGTGTGTGCATGGAGTGCATGAACAGGCGCTTCTCCATTGTCTCTACGCGCCGCACAGGCGGTTGGTTCAAACAAAGCTTTGCGGGTCGACATCGACATCAATGCGCATATCGCCCCGGGCTTTGTCAGCACGTGCCAACCAGCTTTTGACGAAGCTTTGGGTTTCGCGGCCTCGAGGCCCGCGGACCAACAACCGTTGGCGATGGCGACCGCGCAGCATGGCAAGCGGCGCCTCCACCGGTCCAAGGACATCAATGGTCTCTGGTGGGCGGGCGATAGCCTTGAGGTGATTGGCGTGAGCTTTGACACCGGCCACATCCGTGCCGGACACAATGACTGCGACGAAGCGCACAAAGGGTGGAAGGTAGGCGCGGCGGCGCGCCTCCTCTTCAAGCGTGTAAAAACGCTCGGTATCGTGGGCGAGCAGCGCCTGGAGCACTGGATGGTCCGGCATGTGGGTCTGGATAAGGCCGATGCCCGGCTTGTCGGCGCGGCCAGCGCGGCCAGTCACCTGTGTGAGCAGTTGGAAGGTGCGCTCCGAGGCGCGTGGGTCGCCCTGACCGAATCCGACATCGGCATCGACCACGCCGACCAAGGTCAGGCCGGGGAAGTTGTGGCCTTTTGCAACAAGCTGTGTGCCGACCACAATATCGACCTCGCCCGCCGCCACCGCTTCCAGTTCGGCTTTCAAGCGTTTCGGACCGCCCATCATGTCGGAGGAAAGCACAAGCGTGCGGGCGTCCGGGAACCGGGTGGCGACCTCTTCGGCGATGCGTTCCACGCCAGGGCCGGAGGGCACCAGCGAGTCGGTGTTGCCACATTCTGGGCAGGCTTTGGGCATCGGTTCGATATGGCCGCAATGGTGGCAGTTGAGGGTTTGCGTGAAGCGGTGTTGCACCAGCCATGCGGAACACATCACGCATTCGAACCGGTGGCCGCAGGTGCGGCAGAGCGTCAGCGGCGCGTAGCCGCGTCGATTGAGGAAGAGCAGGCTTTGCTCGCCGCGCTCCAGCGTGTCGCGCACTGCCTCCACTAGGGGTGGGGCGAGCCAAGTGCCGCGCTCGGGCGGCGTGCGCCGCAGATCAATCGCCGACAGGGACGGCAGGGGCCGGGCGCCGTAGCGCGCTGGCAATGGGATGTGACGATAGCGTCCTGCCTTGGCGTTGATGCGACTTTCAACCGAAGGTGTGGCCGACGCCAAGATCACTTGGGCCTTCTCGAACCGTGCCCGCACGATGGCCATGTCACGGGCATTGTAGCTGACCCATTCCTCCTGCTTGTAGGCGGCCTCATGTTCCTCATCGATGATAATGAGGCCGAGATCCTCAAACGGCAGATACAGCGCTGAACGGGCGCCGATCACCACCTTCACCTTGCCTTCGGCGACACCACGCCAAACCTGACGGCGGGTTTTGGGCGTGATGCCGGAGTGCCATTCGCCGGGCATGGCGCCAAAGCGCTCGGCGAACCGGTCGAGCAGCGCGGCCGTCAACGCGATTTCCGGCAAAAGGATGAGCGCCTGGCGGCCTTCTCTCAGCGTGTTGGCAATGGCCTCGAAATAGACTTCCGTTTTGCCGGAGCCGGTTACGCCTTCCAGCAAGGCCACATCCAACGAGCCGTCTTTCGGCCCTTCGGCGATCAGCTCATGAACCGCATCGGCCTGCCCTTCGGTGAGTGTGCGCGGATCGAAGTCTGGGTCCGGCTCGATGCGGCCCGGTTCCCTTTGAATGGTGATCTTCTCCAACGTTCCAGCCTTCACCAGGCCGTCAATCACAGCGGTGGACACACCGGCGAGATCTGCAAGGCCTGATTTGGTGTAGACATCGCCGTCCACCATGACATCCAGCACTCTGGCGCGCGCCGGTGTTATGCGCTCTGGCGGCGCGCCAGCTTTGCGTACGGCGGTCACAGGCGGGTCGCGCTGCATGAGGTCGTCACCGCGCGTCACCATCCGCGCCACCATGCCTGGCGCAGCCAGCGTCCAGTCGGCCACCCAGTCGACAAAGGCACGAAGCGGCGCCCTAATGGGTGGAGCATCGACAATCTGTTCGATGGGTTTCAGGCGGCTCGGGTTCACCTCATCCTGGCTTGCGCCCCAAACCGTGCCGAGAACCAGCCGTCTGCCAAGCGGTACCTTGACGATCGACCCATCAACAATGGTTTGGCCCTCGCCGACCCGATAGGTCAGAGCGGTGGGCATGGGCGCCGGCACCACCACGGCCACGTTCGATCCGGCGGTATGAGCCAATGGCGAATCAATCGAGTGGGAAGGGGATGACGCGAGCATTGAGACAGGTTAGACGAGCCGCAAAGTTGCGGGTAGCCCGCAGGTCAGCAGCTAAGGATCAATGACATGAAGTTTTTCGTCGACACCGCCGATACGGCCGAGATCGCTGAACTGAACGATGTGGGTCTTCTTGACGGCGTGACAACCAACCCGTCGCTGATCGCCAAATCCGGCCGCGACTTCAAGGAGGTGGTCGCTGATATTTGTGGCCTGGTAGAGGGCCCGGTGTCGGCTGAGGTCACGGCCCTAGACGCCGAAGGCATGATTAAAGAAGGCAAGGAGTTGGCGAAGATTGCCACCAATGTCACGGTCAAGGTGCCGCTGACGCTGGACGGTTTGAAGGCCTGCAAGGCGTTGTCGTCTGAGGGCACGATGGTCAATGTCACGCTTTGCTTCTCCGCCAATCAGGCATTGCTTGCTGCCAAATGCGGCGCGACGTTCATCTCACCGTTCATTGGCCGGCTGGACGATATCAACATCGACGGCATGGAACTCATCGCTGAGATCCGCGCGATTTACGACAACTATCCGGCGTTGGAGACGGAGATTCTCGCAGCCTCTATCAGAACGGCCAACCATGTGAAGCAGGCGGCCGTCATCGGCGCGGATGTCGCGACGATTCCTCCAGCCGTTTTGAAAGGCCTCGCAAAACATCCGCTGACCGACAAGGGTATCGACGCCTTCATGGCCGACTGGGCGAAAACCGGTCAGAGCATTTTGTAGGGACGCGTATCAAGCCCCGGACTGGATCCGGGGCCTCGCGCCGACATCACATCGAGGTCCCAGACCGGCCATGCCGTCCAGGACTTCTTTTGCTTAGAGAACCTTCGTCATGAACACCGAATTCGGATCGAGGACATAATCGCCGAATGGCTCGCAGTAGCTGAAGCCGCGTTTCTCATAGAGTTTGCGAGCGGGCTCAAAATAGTCGAATGACCCGGTTTCCAACGACAGACGCTCCAAACCATTGGATCGTGCGTGAGCGATTAGATGGTCGAGCATCACTGCGCCCAGACCTTTGGCGCGATGGGCTTCCGCAGTGCGCATCGATTTGATCTCGCCATGGCGGCGGCCGTCGGCTTCGGGTTCGATCTCCTTGATCGCGCCGATGACCAGGAGAACGTCGTCGGTTCCGCTGTCCTCCCAGCCAGCAAAAAAGGCGATCTCAGGGACTTTCAAACCCGCCAGATCGAGCGCATGAACGCTGCCCGGCGGTGTCACCGCAATATTGGTGTCCAGGTGGAATCTCAAAAGGTCTATGATCGCCGGGTGATCAAGGTTGCCTTGAACGATGCGCATGCTGGACTCTCTTGGTGGGGGTCAAAGCGGGGGAATACGGCGGGCAAGCGCGACCAGATAGGTGCAGGCCACATCGCGTAAATTGGCGAAGGTCACCTCTGAAGTCTTGGAAACGCCCATGCTATCACCAGGATCAAGCGTGTAGGTCTGACCAGCGATCTGCAGTGTCAACGAGCCGTCAAGCACGTGAATGACCTCTTTGATGCCGTTGAACCCGGCGGATGGAATCGAGACCGCGGCGCCGACTGGAAGGTAGATTTTGGCGATCTCCACCGGGTTGTCGGTTGAGCGAAAAACCTGGCGCCTGACATAGTGGCTTTCAGGGTCTTCCCACAAAGGCTGGTCGGCAGCGCGCTGCACCGCGTCAACTTCCTGCTCAGCCCGCATCAGGAGGCCG
This sequence comes from Chrysophaeum taylorii, assembly GCA_029834535.1. NCBI lineage: Eukaryota > Pelagophyceae > Pelagomonadales > Pelagomonadaceae > Chrysophaeum > Chrysophaeum taylorii. Next base: position 29,562 of record JAQMWT010000303.1, read on the forward strand.
GCGAGCGTCAGGTCAAACGCATGGGCCAACCGTACCAGCACGCTCGCGGTCGGGCTCATCTCGCCGCGCTCGATCTTTGAGATCGCTGCCTTGGAGACATCGGATCGGGCGGCAAGGTCGGTCATCGACCATCCTCTCGCCTTGCGCTCCAGATGAACGCGGCGAGCAATGGCCTGACCGTGAGTGTCCACTAAAGTGTCCATATGTCACTTATGGTGGACAATCGGTTCGGTCGTCAAGTCGCTGAATTGAGCCGAGACCTCGAGCATGCTGTCAGCCCATGATCGTCTTCCCTGTGGGTCCGCGCGTCGCGTGCCGCGCTCCCATCACAGGGATCCATTCCGATGTTCTGTGCGGCAACGATTTAGGGTCGGATCTTCAAGTGGAATGCCCCCCGGCACAAGGCCGAGGGTGACGGTCTGTTAAATGTTGAAACTTTAAGGACAGACGTTGGGCCGCTGCAGGTGCAACTCGTTGATCGCCTTGTCGAGATCGTCATCCCAGGGCATTTCCCAGGCGGCGATGTCGTGTTTCAACTGGTCCATCGACGTCGCGCCGATGATTGACGAGGCAACGAACGGTTTGGACGTCGTGAATCGGATCGCGGTCTGTGAGTAATCCAGGCCACGCGCATCACAGAGGTCGAAATAGGCCTCCAAGGCCGCGTCCGCCCCAGGCGTTTGGTATCGGCCTAAGCGCCCGAACAGCGTGCCGCGCGCGCCTGCGGGCTGGGCGCCGTTCCGGTATTTTCCCGTCAAGTAGCCCTGGCCGAGCGGTGAATAGGCGAGCAGACCAACATTCTCTCGCATGCCGACCTCGGCAAGGTTCACTTCATAGGTGCGGTTCACGATGTTGTAGGCGTTCTGGATCGAGGCGATCCGCTCTTTGCCTGATTTTTCCGACTCGGTGATCCACCGCATCGCACCCCAGGAGCTTTCGTTTGAAAGCCCGATGGCGCGCACCTTGCCAGATTTCACCAGTTCATCGAACGCGTCGAGCGTCTCGGCCACCGCCACTTCCGGTCCGTCGGTTGGCTCCCAGACGATGGGATTGGTGCCAAAGATCGAGAAAGGCCTGCCCGGCCAGTGAAGTTGGTAGAGATCGATGTAATCGGTCTGCAAGCGCTTCAGCGAGGCATCGACCGCTTCAAAGACGTTTTTCTTGGAGGGAAGGGCGACGCCCTCGTCCTGGCCGCGAAACCATGTGTTGGTCGTGGCACCGACGACCTTGGAAGCGAGAATCACCTTGTCGCGGTTCTTGCGGTCGGCGAACCAGGAGCCGATGATCCGCTCCGTCGAGCCCTGGGTCTCGGCCTTGGGGGGGATTGCATACAGTTCTGCGGTGTCAAAGAAGTTGATGCCCTGATCGAGGGCATAATCCATCTGCTCATGGCCATCCGCTTCGGTGTTCTGCTGGCCCCAGGTCATGGTGCCAAGGCAGATCACCGACACGTCCATGCCGGTGCGTCCCAGTGGGCGCTTTTCCATGGGTGAATTCCTTCGGTGTTTTAAAAAATGGGGGACTTAGCCGCCGGTTTCTTCGTTGGCGGCAACGCGGGAGAGAAGATCTTCAACGTAAGGCATGATGCGCTCCACGATCAAGGCAATGCCTTCAGCGGTCGGGTGGATGCCGTCATCAAGGTTGAGATCGCGCTCGCCGGCAACGCCATCCAGGAAGAAGGGGTAGTAGACCGCGTCATAAGTCTGCGCGAGGCGGCCATAGATGGGATTGAAGGCGTCGCCATAGGCCGCCCCCATGTTGGGTGGAGCGATCATACCGGCAAGCAAAACCGGCAAATTACGATTGGCCAGATTGGCCATGATACCGTCGAGCGATGCTTCGGTCACGCTCGGATCGATACCCCGCAGCGCGTCGTTGGCGCCAAGTTCCACGATCACCGCATCGGTAGCCGGGTCAAGCGACCAATCGAGGCGGGCGAGGCCGCCGGAGCTGGTATCGCCGGAGACACCGGCATCGATCACGCGGACATCATGGCCGCGATCGTTAAGCGCGGCTTCCAACTGCGCGGGAAAGCCCTCTCCCGGTTCCAATCCAAAACCGGCTGTCAGGCTGTCGCCGAGAGCGAGGATCGTTATGGGCTCGGCCCGAGCGGACGCGACCCCCAAAATCGGGAGCGCAAGAGCGAACGACAGTGCAATCACACGCAGGTGATCGATGAGGCCTTGGTGCATGGACGATGCGTTCCTATTTGATCGGGCACGATAGATGCGACGTAAGGCGCATGACCACTCTTTTCCAGCGTGAACGGACACTCTTGTGACTTCTTCCCCCTCCGACGCGATCATTGCGCTTGACGATGTTCATCTTTCCTTGGGTTCCGGCGCGGCTCGGGTTGATATTTTGCGGGGCGCGTCACTCTCCGTTTCGTCCGGGTCGTCTGTTGGCCTGGTCGGTCCGTCGGGGTCGGGTAAATCGACGCTGCTTATGGTCTTGGCTGGCCTTGAACGGCCCACGTCAGGCACGGTTCGGGTTGCTGATGCGAAACTAACGGATCTTTCCGAAGACAAGCTGGCGGCGTTCCGGGGAAGGCAAATCGGGATTGTCTTCCAGTCTTTCCATCTGATCCCGACCATGACCGCCTTGGAAAATGTGGCCGTGCCGCTTGAACTGGCCGGCCATGAGGATCCCTTTGGAACTGCGCGCGCAGAGCTTGAAGCCGTCGGTTTGGCCGAGCGCACCTCGCATTATCCAACGCAGCTTTCTGGCGGTGAGCAGCAAAGGGTAGCCGTTGCAAGGGCTTTGGCGCCAAAGCCTGCAATCCTTGTTGCCGATGAGCCGACGGGCAATCTGGATGGGCCGACCGGTAAACAGATTGCCGACCTCCTGTTTGAGGCGCCGGCCAAGCGCGGGACCACCTTGATGCTCGTTACCCACGATCTTGCCCTCGCCAAGCGCTGCGACCGGCAGGTGCACCTAGAAGCTGGCTGCATCGTTGAGGATACCCGGGTGAAGGCTTTGCCGGAGGCGGCGGAATGATGGGGCGGCTGTTTACTACTGGGTCGTCATCCTCGGGCTTGACCCGAGGATCCAACCCTAACGTAGAGAACACCACGCGAGTGTCGTCGCCCGAAGCACATAGCTGGATCCTCGGGTCAAGCCCGAGGATGACATATGCGGGAAGTGTCCGACATGGCTGATGTTGCTGCAACCAGAACGCCTAGCACGGCCAGCGTTGGTCATCCTGTGCATTTGAGCTTCACCTACGCCCTGCGCGAGCTGCGCGGCGGTTTGCGCGGCTTTACGATTTTTCTCGCTTGTATTGCGCTTGGCGTCGCCTCGATTGCCGGGGTCAACGCGCTGGCCCAATCCATGACTGGCGGGCTTGCCAATGAAGGCCGCGCTATCTTGGGGGGCGATGTGTCGCTTGAGCTTATTCAGCGGGAAGCGAGCGGCGAGGAACTCGCTTTTCTCACCACACGCGGTGCATCTTTGAATGTACGCGCTGACCTACGCGGCATGGCTCGCACCGGTGACGAGCAGAACCAGACCGTCGTTGAGATCAAGGCGGTCGATGATCCCTATCCCATGGTGTCGGAACTCACCTTCGTCGATCAATCGGGCGGTCTGCGATCCGACGTTCATGCCGCTTTGGCAGAGCAGAATGGCGCTTTCGGCTTGCTGGCCGAAGGTACGCTTGCCGCGCGGCTCGGCATTGAGGTCGGTGACACGATCCGCCTCGGCGAGCATGCCTTCCAGCTGCGCGGCATCATTGAGCGCGAGCCTGACCGTCTGTCCTCCGGTTTTGGCTTTGGTCCGCGAGCGATGATCTCATCAGAGGGCCTTGCGGCCAGTGAACTGGTTCAGCCGGGCAGCCTTGTGGAATGGGAGTACACATTGGCGTTTCCCGAGCCACTGGATGAGACCGGATTGGCCGCCTTTGAAGCGCAGGCCAATGAAACGCACCCCGATGCAGGGTGGCGTATCCGTGATCGCACCGAGGCAAGCCCTCGGCTTTCCAGCGCGATCGATCAGTTTGCGCAGTTCCTAACACTGGTGGGGCTGACCGCCCTGGTGGTTGGCGGAGTGGGCGTTGCCAACGCGGTGCGCGCTTTTGTGGAGGCCAAGCGCAAAGTGATCGCGACCTTTAAATCGCTGGGTGCCGCTGGTCCGTTCGTGTTTCGCGTGCAGTTTTTCCAAGTCATGGCGATTGCCCTTCTGGGGATCGGCATTGGTCTGGTTATCGGCGCTCTGGTGCCTTGGGCGGTACAATTCTTCTTTGGCGAGTTCCTGCCCGTGCCGCTTGACACCCGCCTTTATCCGGATGCGCTGGGTCTGGCGGCGCTCTACGGCATACTGGTCGCGCTTGCCTTTGCGCTTTGGCCGCTGGGTACGGTGCGCGATGTCCCGGCGACGGCGCTCTTTCGCGATGTTGGCGGCAACTCCAGACGCTTTCCCCGTTGGGTTTATTTGATCGGCGCTGCCGCCGCGATGATCGGGCTCGGCGTTGTGGCGTTTCTGGTCTCCGACAGCCGGTTCATTGCCGCGATCTATCTCGCGGCGGCAGGCGTGAGCTTCGTCATCTTGCGGCTGGTCGGCTGGGCGGTGATGGCGATTGCCAAACGCAGCCCGCGACCGAAATCGACGGCCGCCAAATTGGCGCTTGGCAACATCCATCGTCCTGGCGCGCTGACACCGTCGGTGATCTTGTCGCTTGGTCTTGGTCTAACGTTGCTCGTCGCGCTGGCGCTGATCGATGCCAATTTGCGCCGCCAGCTTACGGGATCCATCCCGGAAGTCGCGCCGAGCTTCTTCTTTCTCGACATTCAGAACAACCAGCTCGATGCCTTCACCAGCCTCGTGGCCGATCAGGCGCCTAATGCGACGCTGGAGAGCGTGCCGATGCTGCGCGGGCGGTTGGTCTCCTTGCAGGGAATCCCGGCTGGTGACTTCGATGCTCCACCGGAAGCGGCCTGGGTTCTCAGCGGGGATCGCGGCATCACCTATGAAGCGGAAGCACCGGAGGGCACCGAACTGACCGAAGGCGAATGGTGGCCTGCCGACTATGCCGGCCAGCCCTTGGTGTCCTTCATTGATGAGGAAGGCCGTCAGCTCGGCCTTGAGATTGGCGATGAACTGACCGTCAACGTTCTCGGCCGCGAGATCACCGCACGCATCGCCAATTTCCGAGATGTGGAATGGCAATCGCTGGCGATCAATTTCGCGATGGTGTTCTCACCCAACGCCTTTGCCGGTGCGCCGCACGCGCATCTTGCGACGGTGACCTATGACAGCGAACAGAGCGATGAGACGGAGTTGGCTCTGCTACGCGACGTCACGGCGGCATTCCCCGGCATCACGTCGGTGCGCATTTCCGATGCGCTCGATGAGGTGAATGCCTTGGTGGAGGATCTGGCACTCGCCGTGCGCGGTGCGGCGTCCGTCACGCTTATCGCTTCGATCCTGGTGCTCGCGGGCGCCTTGGCAGCTGGACACCGACACCGGCTTTACGATGCGGTGATCCTCAAAACGCTAGGTGCCACACGCGTACGCATTCTTGGGGCTTTCCTGCTCGAATATGCCCTTCTGGGGTTTGCGGCTGCCGTTTTCGGCCTCGCTGCTGGCTCGTTCGCTGCCTTCGCCGTGCTAGAGTACGTCATGACGGCGGGCTTCACCTTTCTGCCGTCGGTGGCCTTTGGCGCGGTTGGCATCGCGCTTTTGCTCACCGTGGGCCTCGGGCTGGTGGGAACGTGGCAAATCTTGGGCCAGAAACCGGCACCAGTGTTACGGGATTTGTGACGCGGAACGTGTGTAAGCTTGCGCTGCGTCACTTTGCAGTAGCGATCTCTTGAAGAACCCAGGAATCGGAGCCGATTCCTCTTGAGATTGTTGCCGTTCATATCCATATTCACCGCACAACTGAGATTTCCGAGGTCACGCATCCTGCTTGGCCTCGCTTTTTGGCCGTTTACGACCATTTGGAGAGTGAAACATGAATAACCCGCTTCGCGACGGTTACGCCCACCAAGGCGCACAAACAGCCGCAGGCATTGATGAGGGCCTTCGCGCCTATATGCTGAGGGTCTACAACTATATGGCCATTGGCCTTGCCATCACCGGCATCGCCGCGATGGCGATGTTCCAGCTTGCCGTGGTGCAAGACGCATCCGGCGCCGTTGTCGGACTGACCGGCATCGGTGAGGCCATTTACACGTCGCCTTTGCGCTGGGTGATCATGCTTGCCCCGCTAGGCGCTGTGTTCTTCTTGAGCTTCCGCATCTCGAAGATGAGCGTTGCAGCCGCGCAGATGACCTTTTGGGTCTTTGCCGCGATCATGGGCCTGTCCCTGTCGTCGATCTTCCTGGTGTACACCGCTGAATCGATCACCCGCGTGTTCTTCATCACTGCAGCTGCGTTCGGTGGTTTGAGCCTGTGGGGCTACACGACCAAGAAAGACCTTTCCGGTTGGGGCTCGTTCCTGATCATGGGTTTGATCGGTATCATCATCGCCTCTATCGTGAACATCTTCCTGGCCTCCTCGGCCCTGCAGTTCGCGGTTTCGGTGATCGGTGTTCTGGTGTTTGCCGGCCTGACCGCCTACGACACGCAGCGCATCAAGACGATGTATTATGAAGGCGACAGCGCCGATGCCGCTGGCCGTAAGGCCATCATGGGCGCGCTCAGCCTGTACCTGAACTTCATCAACATGTTCATCATGTTGTTGCAGCTGTTTGGTCAGCGCGAGTAGCGGTCGTATCGAAGGAAAGGAGCAAACGAAAAAGTCTTTTCCGTTGCTCTGGTTCTGCGACCAAGCCGCGAGTGTTCGCTCGGC